>JASDQU010241125.1:13956-76186 GCA_032191745.1 Picea mariana | reverse complement strand
AAAAAAAATCTAAGGTTCAAACAGTGGAAGATCACATCGAGAATCAACAACAAGTTCTCCAAATCTTAAAGGACAACCTGACCATGGCACAAAATTGCATGAAACAACAAGCAGATCAACATCGTAGTGAAAGAAGTTTTGAAGTAGGGGATTAGGTGTTTTTAATACTACATCCATATAAACAGATGTCCCTCAAGCAAGCCAAGAAGTATAATAAATTATCACCAAAGTACTATGGCCCTTATAAGGTGTTGCAAAATATTGGTACTATGGCATACAAATTGGAGTTGCCTGCATCTTCACGAGTACACCCATTTTTCCATGTTTCATGCTTAAATATGGTTATAGGTGACAAGATCCCAGTTCAAACTATATTTCCAGAACTTGACAAGGAAGGAAAAATCATATTGGAGCCTGAAGCCATCACTAACAAAAGAATTCGCCAACTGAGGAATGGATCCATTTCAGAGTATCTCATTAAATGAAGGAAACTACCAGCCGAAGATTCCACTTGGGAAGATGAGTCTTTTATACAGAAGCATCCAGAGTTACTCAAGCGCTGCGGACAACACTTGTCTCAAGGGGAGGGGCATGCTAAGCCCTAATATTTGCTCATTACCCCTTAATTGGGGCATATTACATTAGTAATGTTATTTTATTTATGTCGGATTTATTCCATTAGTTGTAATTATACCTCCTAGTCTCCTATATATACCAAGGAGACATTTTCATTTGGAATCATCTTGTACTTGAACATTTAAGTGGGGTAAAAGGAGGTTGCCCCCTTGAAGAGGCTTATTATCTGAAATTATCTCTTTTTCAAGGCGTTGAGTACTTTTTATGAGGTTTTTCTATGCTATATTGATATTTTGTTCCTAACAAGTCTTGTCATCCAGTGTTGACGAGGGTGATCGATTGAACATGTAACATGCAGTACCCACAACTTCTACCCAGAATTAGTGTCCTAATCCAACAACACTAAGAATGCACCTTTCCATTTCCATCAACATCATTTTCATATTTTATGTAGCTCCATTTTTTTTAGGTGTATATGGAGTATTATTCTTCCTTGTTATATCGTACATCTTACATAATATAATAGTGTACGATGAATAGTAAGAAATGAAACAGTCCACCATTATCCATCCTCAACACCTTAATACTTTTCTCTGTTTGATTCTCCACAAGAGTCTTAAACTCTTTAAACCTGTCAAATACTTCATATTTATTATTGAGGAAATATATCCATGTATTCCTCAAGAAGTCATTTATAAATAAGACATAGTACATATATTTTCCCAGTGATGGAACCGACACAGGTCCAAACACATCATTGTGCACCAACTCTAAAATTCCCTTTGCCCTTGTTGCACCAAAGGGGAATCTTACGTGATTTTTATACCCATATACACAATGTTCACATAAATCAAAATCCAGAGAGAAGTTACACATACCTTCAACCATACCTTTACCTTGTAGTAGTCAAAGGACCTTCTCTTTAATATGCCCCAGTATTTGATGCCACAACATAGTCTTTTCTCTAGAGACTATAGGAGTTTTTTCTTCTTCATCTCCAATATCAAGAAAAATGGAACTATTTCACCCATCACTAATAGTAATTCACTTTATCTTATACAAAGTTCCAAATCGAACTCCCTTGAGAAACAACATTTCTTCTCGAACCATCCTGCATGTTTCTTTCTCAAACACCGTTTTTACCCCTGCATCATCCATGTTTCTTACCTAAATCAAATTTTTGGCCAATCCTGGGATGTGAAGAACACCAAGGAGTTTTCTAATCCTTCCATCCATGAGCTTCAACTTGAATTTCCTCATCCTATGATTTTGTTTGTCGAGTCATAACCTAGGAAGACATCATCTCCATCATACCTTTCATATTCACAGAACCACTCCCTAAGGGGAGTCATATGAAAGGATGCACCCGAGTCAACTAGACATACCTCATGATCTAAATGTGTGCTTGAAGAAGCCAAGTACACATCCCCTCCTTCTGTGGAGGTTTTTTCTTCTATAGAAGGATCATCTTCAGATCCTTTCCCTCTTTTAGTACTTTTGGATCTACATTGCTTCTTGTAGTGACCTTCCTTTCCGCATCTCTAGCATACCTTTACAAACTTTCCGATAAATTTAAATCTTACCTTAGATTTGGAAATACCGCTTGAGGACTTAGATCTATTTATTTCATGGGAGAGTCCTCTTTCAAATAATGCATTTGCAGTCTATCCTTCCATGTTCTTCCACCTCATCTCCTTCGATAAAAAATATGAGACCACATCATAAAAAATTAAAGTAGTTGTATTACTACCTATGGCCACAACCAGACTATTCCATGAGTCTAGTAAAGAGAACAATAAATTGATACACTTATCTTCATCAGAAATATTAATATCAATAGATAATAACTTAATTACCATTATATTGAATGCCTTCAGATGCTTCATCACCAAGTCTCCATCTTTCATCCTTAGGTTATATAGATTCTTTTGTAGGAATATTTTATTTACCAGGGACTTAGATTGATACAAAGTCCCCAACTTATTCCATAAATCCTTGGTTGTATCTTCCCCTGACATATTCAATAATATTGAATCTGAGAGACATAATCAGATTGTTCTCTTAACCTTTTGTTCCAACTTTTCCTAGTCTTTTGTTGACGTTCATGTAGGTGTAGTACCTAGATCCACAAAAATCCACTGATCTTTGTCCACAAATAGATTTTCTGTCATGAGCTTCCATAGCTCAAAACTTTTCCCTTTCAATTTATCTTTCTCTATTTTCAAATTTCTCAACAGTTTTTTCCACCTAAAGATTCAATACCACATATCTCCCATTGTTACAAGGCTTATCAAAAACCTGAGCCAAACCATTAGACACAAAGGTGTCCCCCTGAAGCCAATAATATATATGATACCAAATATAAATATTAATCTTTTACAATTAATTACTGTAAAAATATTATTAATAAAAATAGAAAAGATACAATGGCACACACACATATTACACAAATATTTTACCCTGGAAACCCAAATTAAGAAAACCAAAAACCTTTTTAGAGACACACATCTAATATTCTATTCATCATGTCTTCATTGTGTACAATAAAATACATATATAGGATCCCATGGAATCCAAAACCCCTAATCCATTGACTCGGATTAGTCAACAACCCTAATTCCTTAACCGGAATTAGAAAACCATCAGCGAAAAAATCATGTGATGAAAAACCACTAAAAATCAGACGCAAAAATCCACCAATTTTTTTTTCCAGGGGTGTTTCCCTTGAACCCTTGTTTAGGGGGGATCCCACCCCCATATGACCCCCTGTGCATGCCTGATGCAACACGGACAATAGGTCTAGTCGTGCAAAGAATATAACAACTTTCTTGTTGTTTTTCTTGGTTCCCCACTCTATATTTCACAAGGAGATTTTTGTTTTTTTAAGATATAGATTTTTGTAGGATATTTTTACTTGTATATGGGGTGTTTAGTATTCATTACAATGGTACCACTTATCGCATTAGATCCCAAACCCTGTCGTTGTCACTTTTTTTTCAAAAACACTTATGTGGTGTGCGATGCACGTTGTACATTAATGTCTCACCAATGTGCATTGTACAATAATGTTGCATCGGTGCACATTGTACGTAATGTTACATCAAGGTGGATATTTATGTCAGCAACATTGATTGGTTTAAAATATAAATATCATTGAATTTAGTATCATACGTGTACATATTATATAGTGCATAGTAAGCAATAATGATAACCAATATGTATACTTATGATGAGCGTACATGGGCATACTCTTTTATCATACGCACTGACATATTAATTTGTAAAATCATTTCATAATTTCTATATCTCGTGATTCCTTTTTTTATAGAAGATGGTTGATAGACGTTCAAGGAAATTAACTTATTACAACAAGTGTGATGGTAGCTCATCCCAACAAGAGAAGGAGGCAAGTTATTTAAGTTTTGTTAAAAATTTTGATTATATATTTTAGTTATCTTTAGGTTTAAATTAGTGATGTGTATTGGTTAATGTGTGTCATGCAGAGCAAAAACTTGATGAAAATTGATAAGATAGTTCACAATCTAAGTGAAAAAGAGCATAAAAGATTTATGGACATGTTCCAAAGAGAGGAATTAGGTCGATTGAAAGGTAATCAACATGAAGTTTTTCTTTGAATTTTTACTAAAAATGAATTTCTTAACATTAACTGCTAACAAGTTATAAACACTCAATGTCAATTTTTTAATGTTATGTAGGGATCGATAGCGGGGGAATGAAATGTTGTCCTAAGAGGACAAAAAATATGAAGTATGTAAATGATGATGATATCTTGGTCATTAGTTCATCTAGAGTGGTTCTTGAAGTTAATGAGAGGGGCAAATTATTTATATAACTTTGAGTAAGGATAATTTTAAGGATGGAAATTTATCTTAGAATGTAGAAACCTTAGCGAATATTACTTGTCCTTAATATGCAAAGTATAAAATGTTTGGTAATAATTTGTAAAATATTCAAATTTATAAGGATTTTATATAATTTCTATAAAATTTGGCTATTTTTAAGGTAAAAAAAAATTATTCTATAAAATTTGGGTGAATCACTTTTAGAAAAAATGGAAATTAATGAATCTTTTTTTTTGGAAAAAACATGGAAAATTAGCCCATAGGTGATATATAGCCCCTAAAATCTTCTCTGAATTTGAGGGATATATTGGAAAGAATGTATAGACATACATTCAACTTACAATACAAAAATCAATCCAATGACTCTAAGAATCAGGTTATACATAAACTACAAGAATCATTTCCTAAGCAATGGTCGATGCAATCTGTGAGACTTGTGATAATAAAAACTGACAATAATATAAAATAATAATTCAAAATGTATTATTACTAAATATGTTTTTCTATAATATGTTCCAAAAAATTACCAAATGATTTATTTTTTTCTTTATTTACTTTCATGTCCATTTAAAACAAAATTATTGGTTTTTTTTTTTCATTTTTTAGGAAGATTATGAAAATTTCAAGTGACAAATGAGAGGAAAGACAATACATGCTAGTAGGGATTTCCAAAAAAATGTACAAGGAGATTGTAAACAAAATGAACATAATTTCATCACCAGAGGAGGCATCCAAGCAACAATGTGCATCATAGGTATGTAATCATTCATTTATTTTTTTAAGTACATCGAATTTAATTGTCGCATGAAATACTAATTTTCATTTGTTTTGTTGCAGAAAAGAAAAAAAAATGGAACCCATTCAAAACATAAGACATGATGACAAGGAATGAAAAGGTTGATTGCAAATTTTGTGAGTACTTATGTTTTCAGTGTTACTTAAAATTTCATATTTGTTGTGATCTTTAAATTTATATAATTAATTTATACTCGTCCATGGATGTCTTTTAATAGGTGCTAGCATCCAAAGAAGAGTCAATTGAACAATTGATCAACATTCGTTTAAGTGAGGGTTGTGAGTATATGCTGAATTATCAAGGTTTAATTGAACAATTTCTATGTAGCTATGTTGTTTAACTTCCCTTATTTTATAATTAACGGAACAATAATAAACATTTATATTAATTATATTGACTATGTTTTTTCATGGCGTATTAAACATGGAGGAAATAAAGTATGGTGAGTAGCCAACAAAAGATATTTTGAGACACAACATGTAGCATGACTTCGAAATCATGTATATTGTTTATGAATAACTTGTTTCTATTGTATATTTTTTATTTACGCAATTATGTATATTCTATTATATATAAATGTAAAATTAGTTATTACACTATTTATATGTTTGTAGATGGAACATGAACATGTGGAACATAAAAAACAAGTCGATCAAGAAAATGTTAGTTTAAATAACCAAAGTTAAATGTTGCCTACATGTGATGAAGAAATGATGCATGCACACAACTCGAGCAATGATAACAATTCAAGTGATGAATGACAATCAACATAACTGAATGTTACTGAAAGTCGTATGTTTTGGAATAGTTGTCTCTGAAAATCAGGGATTTTGTTTAATGTACTCGACATAATGCCCCAATTGCATGAGGACGTGTTACCATTAAGTTTAAAAATTGCATATTGGTTTCATTTTGATTATTGTGGACCTTTACATTATCTCATCTTGTATGACGATGGGTCTCTTATTCATATATAATAAAATGGATTTCTAATTTTATTGCATTGTTGAATGTTGTAAAATCTTGTTTTGTTGATTAATTAAAATATGAATGATTTATATTGTTACAAATAATAGAGATGTAATTTTTTTTATAACACATTAATGTAATCAATATATCAAAACACAATAGAAAAAAATATAAAAAGATATTATTAAAAAAAATATTTGATTTTGAGATGATTAATTAAAAATTTGTAAAAAAATAAATAATTAAAATATCTACATATAGATGCATTGTATTATTTTGAACTCACTAAATGGAGTGTGCCATAAAATAGTCATTGGTGCATTTTTTTGAGGCATATGCACCAATACATATTAATTAAATGAAAGTGCACCGATGCTAATAATTGTGAAAAAATATTGTTACTTTAAGCGACATGACATACAATTGATTATATTTATCGTTTCAAAATACTACAGTGCATATAATAAAAAGTTGCACTGATGCTTTACACATTATATATGAATTGGTGCTTTATATAGAATATGTGCATCAATACTTAGTTATAAAAACTGGCACTGACATCTCATATAAAATGTTCGAAATTTCACTATGCTTGAGTGCACATGGTAGTACAGGCTCTGGTGCATACTAAGTACAATAGCACTGGTGCATAGTATTTATATGAGCATTATTGGTGCATACACAAATAACACATACCAGTGCATACACTAACAAAAAAATCATTGGTGTTTCATATAACATAAAATACAGAACCGATGCGTAATATTTTTAAGAGCATCGATGCTTTTGATTCTCAGGTGCACACTATTGGGTTGTTATATTCATTGTAGTTAAATAATATCCATTCAAATTTCTAGTCAAGGTAGATCAACTGGGGATAAGCTGACTGACGAGTTAAGTTGAGTCTATGGTTAATTCAAGGTCAAAACGATCAACGAGGAAGTTGGAAGTCAAAGTGATTGATGGGAATGTCAAAGTTGAAGTGGCTGATAGGAGGTTGATATAAGGTCGAGTGGAAACTAACTGAAGAATTATTGGAGGTTGATTTGTAGTCGACTGGTAAACTTACTGAAGTCAACTATAAAAAAATATGAAGATTCATAGGATTTGAATCCAATTATCTGTGTGGATATGTAATTGTTTTTGGGTACCATGTTTTAGGGTTTTTCATGTTCTAAAGCCTATAAAAAAGGCACATTGTAAGTGTATTAATTTTATGTTCATGAGAACTATTGTTGGTCATGTAGACATAAGCTAAATTAGTTGTAGGGTTTTTCTTGTGTAAAGCAAGAGAGTATGATGGCAATTGTGTCGTAGTTGTAGACCAAGGTTAGTAATGTAACTATTTATTCATTGTGTGAATAAGACTACAAGAGAGAAATATGCTCAAGGAATGTAGGTTTTCCCATTTGGGTTTCTAGAAAAAAATCTCTAAGTATTGTGTTTGTCATTTATTTTCTTGTTTAAATCTGTCTTCTCTTTCCTATTTGGTTTAGTGTGGATATTTATTTCCTAACATATGGTATCCGAGATAATTTGTATTTTTTTGTACAATTCCTATTAGAGAAAGGTTAAGAAGATCTAGGATCTGAGCTAAACCTAGGCCTAGTGAGAGTTGTGAGTAAGAGATCTTTAAATTTTTACTTAAAATAATGGCTAGTAGTTCGAAGATAGAGATTGAAAAATTCAATGGCCAAAATTTTGAGCTTTGGAATCTTAAAATTGAATATCTCCTTGTAGATCGAGAACAATGGGAAACTGTAAGCCCATGTATCATTATAACAAGTATGTTGAGGGAATAATGGGAGAAACTTGAAAGAAGGGAAAGGAGTATGATTCAACTTTTCCTTGCAGAATCAGTTTTGTTGAATGTCTCAGGTGAAGACTTGGCCAAGAGACTATGGGACAAGTTGGGAATCTTGTACTAGTCAAAATACCTGGTAAATAAGTTGATCCTTCAAAAGAAAATGTATGTTCTGAGGATGAGTGATGAGAGGTTGGTAACAAAGAATCTGAATGCATTCAATATTGTAATAATTCAATTGTTGTATGTGTATATTAAAATCATTGAGGAGGAGAAATGTATTATCCTATTTTGTTATTTTATAGACTCCTAAGATAACTTCGTCATATCTATAGGGAGTAATTTGACCACACTAGCACTAGAATCTGTGGTTGCATCTATACTATCAAAAGAATTAAGACAAAATAACATGGAAGGATTGACTAAATATGCCTTGATGGTGAGAGGTCGACCGATCGACAGAGATAAATGAAGATTATTTGGTAGAAACTCTAATCTAAAGGGTAGATCTAAATCCCCAATTCATTCGATGAGAATATGATGGAAATGTGGTAGAGATAGGAATTACCAAAGTGACTACAACTCGAAGGTGATATAATTTAATATAGGATATGACAAGAAGTAATTGATTGAGAGAAAGACTACTTCAGATAAAGGAGATGATGTGTACTTGGCGTCGACTAGTACATAGTCAGATCAAAATGTTTTGTTGATTGAATCAAGAGTGTCCTTTCATATGACACCTCATAGAGAATGGTTCTATAAAAATGAGAGATATGAAGGGGGAGATGTGTTCTTGGGGGACGAATCAACAACCAAAAGTGTTGGATGGAGAAGAGTCCAACTGATATTGCAGTATGGGAGGAGTGGAAACCTTTTAGGTGTCCTACATATTCCAGATTTGGAAAGAAATATTATATATGTTATCAAAATGAGTGATGAAGGTGTGCACACTATATCTCAGAAGGATACGTGCAAAATGGCAAGGGGAGTGATTGTTTTAATGAAAAGAGTTTGGATTGGAACCCTATACAAGTTGTTAGGGAATGTCAACTCAACTGGATGAAACATCATTTTTGTTCCTAAATTCGACTCAAATTGGGTTGAGTCGATACAAAACAAATCAACTGTTCTTCATCAAGTCGACCTGACCATGTTATGACACTAGAGGATGGAACACATTGGTGAAAAATGACTTCGAACCATGAAAAAAAAAGGTATGGTCGAAGGTTTTCTAGAGTGTAATTTGGAAGTTTAATCTTTTGAACACTACATATATGGAAAAAAAAATCGGGTTAGGTTCCCATCTGGAGTAACAAGGGAAAACAAGATTCTAGAATTAATTCATAGTGATGTGTTTGTGCCTATACAAGTCCCTTCACTTAGTGGATCCCTATGCAATGTCTCTTTAATAGATGAATTTTCTAGGAATACGTGGATATATTTCTTGAGGAATAAATTATAGGTTTTTGAGAAATTCAAAGAGTTTAAATCTCTTGTGGAAAATCAAACAGATAAGAATATTAAGGTGTTGAGAATTAACAATGGTGGTGAATTCTGTTGACAGGACTTTGAGAATTTTTACAAGTAGTGTGGTATAACATGCCAAAATGCCATGCCATATACCCCACAATAAAATGGTGTTGTTGCAATAATGAACAAGACGTTGATGGATAAGGTGAGGATGATGCTCAATAGTGAAGTGATCATGCAATAATTTTGGGCAGAGGCAATCAACACAACAAAATAATTGGTAAATAGGTCTCCTTCATCAACACTAGTTGACTTGAATTCACATGAGGTATGGTTTGGTAAAAATCATTTTCTTTCACGTATCAAAGTATTTGGTTGTGATACATTTGTGCATGTTCCCAAGGAAAAGAGGAACACGATAGAAAAGAAGGAAATCAATTGTATTTTCATTGGGTATAAGAATTAAATGAAAATATAAAGATTTGGGATTTTGCATCGAGGAAAACAATGTACAATCGAGATGTGGTCTTCATGGAAGTTGGAGGAAATTCCAAATCTAAAGAGGTTCAAATAGAGAAATATCCAGAGAATGTGAGGTTTGAGCTGAGAAATGAAGAAGATGATTCATATGAGTCGAATGAATCATATGAAGAGTTGAAATAGACGACTCCAGTTGTAAGGAGGTTTAAACAAGTAATAAAACCAATAGAAAGATATAATCCACTTGATTTTTCTTCTACATTTGTGTTGGCTTCCATTGACGAGGAGATGAAGTTGGTTAGGGAAGAATTTGATGTTGGATTACTGAGAGGGGGGTGAATCAGTAATAGAAAAATTTAATCATGTTTCACCATAAAATGCAAGTGTTATATTTATTGATATTATGGTAGCTGCGGGAGGTATTTACCTCCACGTGTAAAATTGACAAGGATAGAATACTCTGGGAAGCAAGAAGAAACCCTAATGAGTTGGCTAATAACCCTAGAAGACTTGTCGACTCAAGGAGATAATTTATATTAGGTTATTAGCCTCCAAGAGAAGAAATCGGCTAGAAATAATATTATATACTGAACAAACAGATACCCAGAATGAGAAGTTGGCCCTGGCAGTTAGCCAGAATTAGTATAAATATAGGAGGCCAGTTCTCATTTTGGCAGGCAGTCTCATAATTGTAGTGCCCAGTCTTGTGCACACTGTAGTTGCCTAGTTTCTGTGCAGATTTGGAGGAGAGTTGTCGTTGCAGCTGTTGTAGCTAGCAGTTACACTTGGACTATCTCTTGGCTAGGGTTTGGACTATCTGATCAGATCTTTGTGATGTGCTATCCTTGGGAAGAGGTGTGCTACCCTTTGTTTGGCTATCTAGCCTAGGGTTTTCTTCTGGAGTGATTCTCTGTCAAGGTTAAGGTGCTCGGAGGGTGGCTTCGGCCTATGGTTGGGTGAAAAGGGTATTTTCAATAGTAAAATGAGCACACATCTTTCATATTCTAACAGGTTGTGGGCCCACACCTCCTTCATTTAGTCTAAACGTTGGAAAGAAACATAAGTGCTAGGATATTGAGCTCTCTAAGGAACTATCTCTAGGATTACTAGCAGAAGCAGCATCCAAGACACTGTCGCTAGAGTTACTAGCAGGAGCAATTGTAGAAACCCTAATCCTCTTGTTGAGGCACCTTAAGTGAATGTATTGACCTAATCGCCGGATAGATCAGTACGCTCTATCCTAGCGCATCTCCTGATTCTCTCAGCAAGCCAAGACGTGAAGTTTGAGTTTATGGTCAAATCTAGGGTTTGACCAAGTCAAAGAAGCCATGACTTATTCTATGAAGTCAGAGAACAAGTTAGATGGAGCCTCTAACTTCAGAACGTAGAAGACAAGGATTGAACTCATCCTTGCCAACAATAACGTGTTAGATATTGTGAAAGGAAAGATCGTGAAGCTAGAGTTTGAAGAAGGAAAAGAGAAGGAACCACATAACATTGCAGCTATGGAGAAGTTCAAAGATAGTGATATCAATGCTATGACTATCATAGTGGAATCTATAAAAGACCACTTGATACCCTACATCTCCCATCTCTACTCATCGAAGAAGATGTACGATGCCCTAACAAATCTCTTCTCATTCAAAAACATTGGACAAGTAATGAGTCTGAAGAATGAGCTCCGTGACATGAAGATGAATGATGACAACAACATAACATCATACTTTGTGAGAATCTCTCAGTTAAGAGATCAACTACAAGATATTGAAGAGATCATCTCAGAGAAGGAATTAATAAACATAGTACTCAATGGTCTTCCCAAGATGTGGGATGCATTTTCCGCAAGCATGAACACAAGAAAGGAGTATCTGACATTTGAAGAACTTTGGACTTCTTGTGCAAAAGAAGAATCAAGGATCGGTGCAAAAGAGAAACCCCAAAATAAGTACGATGATCAAGCCTTCACAACAAGATTCAATAACTTCAGGAACAAAAGGAAGTTTGGTTCAAGGAAGAAGCCAAATCAAGAGAAAGACATTTTGGAAGTACAATGCTTCAACTATCGAAAGTATGGTCACTACAAGAATCATTGTCCCAAGCTAAAGAAAAGGAAGGAGAAACATGAAGCATCAATTGTCAAAGAAAAGGAACCTACAAAGAAGACTAAGAAGGATGGAAGAGACTTCTTCTTCTAAAGGTAACAAAACTCTTCTTATTTCTTGTACATATCTTGTTTGCATCGTCTCTGTACATATCTTGTATATCTATCTTTTGGAAGATAATGTGTTCCAAGAAGAACTATACCTATGGAAGAACAACAAGATAAGAATGGATATCATTAGATAATACACATGAAAGGATGAAATACAAATCATGTGTAAGCTATTGCAAGATAAGTCGAATCAATCATGAAGAGACTTAGAAGAAGCAAAGATAGAAAGAAGTCAGCAATCGAGAGGAGATTGGAAAAAGACTTATGATGTTTTATAGAAGACAATAAAGATAGGAGCGTGGACTCTGTTAGACAAGAGAGCCAATTATATATTGTAGAAGACAATAAGGATGCAGATGGAAGCATGGACTTTGTTAGACGGAGGGAGCCGATTATATGCACTCATACATGAAGCAAGGATTAGGAGGGAGCTAATCCTATGATCCATTGAAGATGATGAAATATATATCCATGATAGTAGCCATAAAAG
Source organism: Picea mariana (assembly GCA_032191745.1). NCBI lineage: Eukaryota > Viridiplantae > Streptophyta > Pinopsida > Pinales > Pinaceae > Picea > Picea mariana. Next base: position 63,523 of record JASDQU010241125.1, on the reverse strand, counting down.
ACAGTATGTATTTTTCAAAGAGAAGCCTTAAAGTATTGTTGGTTGTCCATCCACATTCGTGATCCTATGATGGAATCTTTAGGGCATGGAATCTATAAGAAACTCCATGGACCCGAGAACTAAATAAACACATGAAGATTCCAAGAAACAAAGAGAAGCCAGAACAACCAGTCATTGTATCAAGAATCACAAGATTGTCAACCTGATATAAAATCAATAAAAGCAATCAAGCAGAGGAACTAAAATTCATGATGAAGAACAGTGTATGGAAGAAAGCATTGCGAAACTAGAGGTTCCCCTAGATGGAGGGAGAAGACTATGATGATTATTTTTTTCAGTAAACCAGACTTATCTCTACATGAGTCATTATATCATCCGCAACATCCATAAGTTGGAGTTCTACATCAGATGAATGTAAAGAATATTCTCCAGAGAAATTGAATAAAGAGCGTATGAAGAAGCAATCTCAAGACTTTGAGGCATACCAGAAAGAGACCCTTGTATGCAGATAGAAAAAGATAACTTGGTGGATAACCTCCAGTGCACAACAGAAGCATGGTAAAGATTTCCTATAACATCAAGATGATTACTCAGTAGATCAGATATCATGATGAAAGAAGAAGTGCCACATGGATATGTTCCAGTTTTCCAACAATGATATACTCTATTGTTCAGAGCTACATGAAGCCTTCACAGAAAATCAGTGTTCTTGACTAAAGTGCATTTGAAATCAAGCATTACATTATCCGTGATGAAGTCCAGAAAGGAGAAAGTGGTTCTCCAATACATATCTCCACAGATGAGAAGATGAGCATACATTTTGGTAAAAGATAAAAGAGTTTGCGTACTCAAGTTGGAGCTCATGGAGACGACTTCCTTATTGAAAAAGGAAGAGATGACTCCCAGGTTGGGAGGGAGCACTAAAATATTATTGAATACATTCATTGAAAAATAGTCCATCTTGGACAGATTCTTTCCCGTTCGGAAAGTGGATTAAAATTTCTGACGGATAGCGATTTCCCATTGTGGTTAACATGGGAAATGGTCCAGATTGATGATGTATCATAGACAGTGACTTCCCATTATGGTTAACATGGGGAGTGGTCTAGGGTAGTCTCTCTTCTTGAGGGTTACTCAAGAAGACTGGCCTGCCTCATCGGACAACGATTTCTCATTGTGGTTAACATGAGGAATGGTCTGTTTTGAAGGTTGATACAGGACAGTCTTTTCCTCTTGTGGTTAACAGAGGAATTGGTCCAAACAGTCATTCCTTAGGGTTTATACGTTCTCTCCAGGGTGCACTTTGATTAGTGTAGGAGGAATGGCCCAGGGTGGGGAATGGTCAAGGCTTAGAAATCAGGGACAAGCATTCCTTAGGTTTTATACATTCTCTCTAGGGTGCACTTTGATTAGTGTAGGAAGAATGGCCCAGGGTGGGGAATGGTCCAAGTTCATAAGACAAGATAGTTATTCTTCCTTGCTTGAGAAGAATAGTCCAGATATCTCATTGTTCTACTCTGAGGGAAGATATTCTTTCATATCTCACAGACGTGAGTGAAATATTGGCCTAGATGATTCATTTTATATCATAACATTGTTTCTTTGTAGGTTGATATCAGATGATTGTTATGAAGAGTGTATGACAGTAGATGTATACTACTATGGTGGATGTGTTCCATTGTTCGTGAATATACGTTACTAATCAAGTAATTGTTTGCTACTTGGTGTGGTAGTGTACCACTGGATTGTAGTTATGTACTACTATGGATAGACACAGTTGTGTTCTATTTTGTTTTGATTGCCTTGATGACTATCAAGTAGTTTATTGAAATAATTATCAGTCAGATGAACAATGAACAAAGATTTTCCAGACAAAAAATGGTTCAGAACATTTACTCTTCTAGATTAGAAGAATGGCTCTTGTATCACTCTATGGAGTGAGAATCATGTCTAATTACTTAGATAGAGTATGGTTTTGAGAGATGATGCAGCTGATGATGATGATAGTACTCATGATCTAGTCTATGTAACTATCTTGATGCTACCAGGTGAATGGTATGTTTTGTGCTCAAAGACCATTACCTATAATACCTCCCTAGCTAGCAAGGAGTGTTGATATTATGGTAGTTGTGGGAGGTATTTACCTCTACGTGTAAACCTGACAAGGATAAAATACTTCGGGAAGCAAGAAGAAACCCTAATGAGTTGGCTAATAGCCCTAGAAGACTTGTCGGCTCAAAAAGATAATTTATATTAGGTTATTAGCCTCCAAGAGAAGAAGTCGGCCAGAAATAATATTATATATTGAACAGACAGATACCTAGAATGAGAAGTCGGCCCTGGTAGTTAGCCAGAATTAGTATAAATACAAGAGGCTAGTTCTCATTCTGGCAGGCAGTCTCGAAATTACAATGCCTAGTCTTGTGCGCACTGTAGTTGCCCAGTTTCTGCGCAGGTTTGGAGGAGAGTTTTCATTGCAGCTTTGCAGTTAGCAGTTATTCTTGGCCTATCTATTTGCTAGGGTTTAGACTATCTAATCAGATCTTTGTGATGCGCTATCCTTGGGCAAAGGTGCACTACCCTTTGTTTAGCTATCTAGCCTAGGGTTTGCTTCTGCAGTGATTCTCTGTCAAGGTTAAGGTGCTCGGAGGGTGGCTTCAGAATGTGGTTGGGTGACAAGGGTATTGTCAATGGTAAAATGAGCACACATATTTCATATTATAACAATATCAATGTATAATTATCATCCAATAGTTTCAGAGTAAATAAACAATGAACCAATGAGAAATCACACACATACAGAGTACACTAGTTTTTTACATGGAAACCCAAAGCGGGAGAAAACCACATAATGCTTTTTCTTATATGTCTTTAAGAATTACATTCAATGGAAGCACCAACTTCCTTTATTTTCCAGCTGCAACTAGAAGGAAGCTTCAACCCCCTAGTTTCTCAGGATACAACCTATGGGAAACTCCAACTCCCCAATTCTCTGGCTACAACTAGAAGGAGGCTACAATCCCCTAGCTTCTTAGGCTACAACCTAAGGGAAGCTCCAAATCCCCAATTCTATGGTTACAACCAGAAGGAGGATACATCCCCATATGTTCTTCGGCTACAACCGGAAGGTGGCTACAACCACCTGTCCTTGCCCCGTCCTACCGCCCTGAAATATATGTAGAATGATGGAATCACTCTCACACTATCACTGTGAGATACACTGTTGTAAACCTGTACCAATCAACCTACACCAAACAACCTGTAACAACCTGTACCAATCAACCTACACCAAACAACCTATAACAACCTGTACCAATAACCTGTGCCAGCATGTACCATACATCAACCTATAACTCAACCTTTACCATAAACAAATGCATCAACTACACATCAACTATGACTCATCAAGATGTACCAACATCATCAACTATACACCTCATGTATATGCCAACTCATCAACTACTTGTCTCAACCATGTACCCAACATATACGTCAACCAAAAGCCCCCATCAATCTCATCATCCAATTTTGATCTGATCACATATACCTCAAACACTATACCACAAGTTTGTACCTCAAACCATGTGCTAGAACCTCACTGTTATACAACCTCTATCTATACCAATAACTTCAACAACATACCTCAACCAAAATCCCTCAAACATGAACCAATATTAAACTTCAGTAGATCTGCCTCAGATGAACTCTACAGCAAGCCATAAACTCCCAAGAGGGCATCCAACATATTTACAAGGAAAACCCTCAACTTGATTCATAAATTCAACACTACACATAAGAGAACCATACCTTTTTTTCTTCTTGTAGCATTTTGTTGCCACGAATCCACTGCCGTGATTTTTATGCCACACTTTTTCCACTGCGGTTTTTCTGCCTCACTTTTCCTGCTGCACTTTTCCTATTGCGATTTTTCTACCACACTTTTCCTGCTACACTTTTTCTTCCGCAGTTTTCCTACTGCACTTTTTCTTCCGCACTTTTCTTGCCGCACTTTTCCTGCCGCACTTTTTCTGCCGTAGTTTTCCTACTGCACTTTTTCTGCCGCACTTTTCCTGCCGTAGTTTTTCTGCCACACTTTTCCTGCCACACTTTTTCTGTTGCAATTTTTCTCTATCAATAATACCTTCCCAAATAACCTTTCACAAAAATAGATATTCAATGATATTGAAGTGTGATTTGAATGAGAGACCCTTGCCTCTTATTTATACTTTTATGTAGCTTCCTCAAGGGGTTACCTTCTAACCATCTTAACCCACTTTCATTATTTTAGGGTTAAACCACTTATAACCACTTGTCCAATTAACTTAACCACTTTCCATAATTAGTAAGTTCTTCATTAAATTTATTATTTAAATAATTTCTTTTGCATCCTCTTTGAATTATAGTACACTCATCACTTCACTTTATTATTTAAATAATTTCTTCTTTGCGAACACTTTGACTACTTTGACCTTTTGGGGCTTCTAGATGACTCATGAGGGTTCTCCAACTTCACATGGCCATAACTCTCTAATCGTGAGGAGTTATGTGATGTTCCACATACCATCGGAAATGGTATGACATGTACTATCCATCTAGAATAGTTTTACCTGCAAATATATCAAAACTCATACCATTATCCATCAAACAAACTTGGGTCCATTACCAAAACCTTTGTGCTACCAGAATTCATTATCAGACTTTCTTCAAGGGTTGACATCAATGAAAACCAACCCAATTAATCAACAATCTCCCCCTTTGGCATTGATGGCAACACTCTGATGAAATACTGAAGTCATGTCATGAAATACTGAAGTCATATCACTCATGCTCTTCCTATGACCATCGCTCCCTTGAAACCATGCCTCTATGCTCTGCATCTAATAAATCTCTCCCCCTTTGTCATCAATGGCAAAGGTATATTTCCATCTGGAGCTGCTCCCCCTAACTAAACTGTCCTTGGGGATACTCCCCCTAACTGAACTCTTCCTCAAACTGATCTCCCAACCTGAACTATCCTCTTTATGGTGCTTCCTCGTGAAAATCTAAGACATATAAGATAAGCATTCAAAAGCATTCATTTTGGAGTAGAAATTACTCCGAGTCTCTGGCGAAGATACTCAAAGGCTTCCCGTGGAAGTGGTTTTGTAAATATGCCTACCACTTGTTCTTTTGTGCTCACATATTCAACTCTGATGTTCTTATGTGCAACCGGTTCCCATAGAAAGTGATACTTGATTGGAATGTTCTTCGTCTTGGAGTGCATCACAGGGTTCTTTGAGATACTGATGGTGCTTGTATTATCACAATAGATTGGAATGGGCTCATCATACTCAACATGTATATTTGTTAGTGTTTGTTTCATCCATATAACCCATATACAACATCCTGCTATTGAAATATACTCTGGTTCGGCTATAGATAAAGATACTAATGATTGTTTCTTGCTTAGCCAAGATACTAAACACTCACCCAAGTAGAATGTTGATCCATTGGTGCTTCGTCGGTCATCAATGAATCTTGCCCAATTTTCACCTATGTAGGAAATAAGAGATAGATCCTTTCCTTTAGGATACCATAATCCAAACTCGTTTGTTCCTTTTAGATACCTAAAAATCATCTTCACTGCTAAGACATGTGATTCCTTTGGTGCTTCTTGAAATTGTGACACCTGTCCAACTACCTGCATTATATCTGGAATGGATGTTGTCACATATAGTAAGCTACCAATGATTGACTTGTATTACTCTGGTTTTTAGACTTTGAATAATCATCTTTGTTGAACTTGCAATTGGTTTTCATAGGAGTGGTAACTGGTTTGCAATCTTCCGTTCTAAACCTCTTTATCCTTTATCTAATATACTTAGTTTGAGAAATAAAAATTCCTTGGTTTTTTTGATGCATCTGAAGACTCAAAAAGAAGGATAGTTGTCCGAGTAATGACATTTCAAATTCATTCTGCATATCCTTTGCAAATTTATGTCTTAACCTGTCATCATTGCTTCCAAAAATAATATCATCAACATAAAATTCAATTAATAAAATACTGCCTTGAGTTACCTTGATGTAGAGGTTGTTGTCTACACTTCCTTTTATGAACCCTGTCTGTTGTATTTATCTAGTCTAGAGTACCATGCTCTAGGAGCTTGTTTTAGACCATACAAGGCCTTCTTCAATTTGCACATGTAATATGCATTATCTGACAATTGAAATCTGTCTGGTTCTTCGATGTAGACTTCTTGTTCATCATATGCTTATTCTTCGTAAAGTTGTTCCATTGATTCATTTTCTTCTTCCTTTAATTCTTGTCCACCTGTTTCATCAATTGTTACATTGATTCTTTCCACAACTTTGTTCAACCTCAGATTGTAACACTTGTATGTTTTCCTAGTACTTGAGTAACCAACAAGTACTCCTTTGTCCACATGAGAGTCAAACTTTCCCATTCTTCCATCTTCTCTTTTGATGTAACATTTGCTTCCAAATACTCTGAAGTGCTTCACATTTGTTGGTCTTCCTTTCCATAGCTCATAGGAAGTTTCATCTTTGTTGTTTCTAAGCATTAATCTATTTTGAATGTGAATTGTTGTATGCACTGCATGTGTCCAAAAAATATATGTCAATTTTGAATCCATTAGCATTGTTCGAGCCATTTCCTGTGTAACTATCATCCATTATAATAATGTTCCTTTGTCTCTGAACCACTCTCTGAACCAATCTATGAATCCATTCTCTCGTCCAATGTCATATATTTATCCAAACCTACTAAGTGTTCTTATGAATCCATCTATGTCCATACTATCCAAGACTCTACTTCACATTGTCCATAATGTTGACCCATTTATCATTGTACTATCATGAAGTATTCACTACTACAACTAATTGTACTTTTTCTAACTGACTGCTCTGGATCTATCTATTCAAAATATGCAAGCTGGTCGAAGGATGGTTCTTTGGTCTATCACACCTATCACATAGAATCCCCCTATCTAATATTCATGTTACCTGAGAGTCTCTAAGCCTGATGGCTCAGAAAATTCATGCTTTGATGTGTATTCATCATTATCTTCATTGGTAGATTCATCATATCTCTAAGCTCTAATATCTTTCTTTCTGTCTATGGATTCATCTTTCACTACAATGCCTGAAAGTACAATCTCTTGAACCTGTTCCTTATTTACCTGTCCTTCTTTTCTTTCAATTGTTTTCCAAACCTTTATGTATCTGACATCTTTCTTTTTCTCTGTAGAATTTTCTTCATCTCGTTTTATTTCCAATCTTGCAATCTCTGGTGCCTGGTCTTTGTTCACCTGTTCTTAGTGTTTTATTATCCATATTTTTTTACATCTAATATCATTGTTCTCTTTCATGGAAGTATTGATCATGCTTCTAAAATCACTAGCTATGTGTCCATAGTTATGGCATTTGTAACATTCAATGTTACGTGGGCCACATAGGCATTTCTTTCTTGAACATTTCTTTTATAATCCTTGCAATCTACAACGTTATGTCCAAAGTTAGTACAATTAAAACAATGACCATAGAATAAATTTGCATACCTGGGAGTGAATGATCTTCTTTTTGGCATAGTCCTTCTGAATTTTTGCCTTGACTGATCATGATCATGATTGAAGCTTCTTTGTGGCTTGAACATGGATGTTCTTCTTGAAGATGTATCTTCAATAGTTTTCTTAGATTTCAGTTAACCATGATTCCTTCCTTTGAGTACTTCTACATAACTCTTTCTACTTTCTTCATTCTTCTTTTCTAGCAACCTAGAGTGCTTCTCTTCATTCTCTATAACTGATGTAGATGTTTTTGTTTCTTCAACGTTCTTCTTGAGCTTGGTGATTTTACTTCTCAATGTGACAAATTCTTCTTCAAGCTTCTCAACCTTTTCTTCTTTCCTCATTATCTGAGACTTCATGACTTCTTCTATTCTTTTCGCTTCTTCAAGCTGAATTTTTAATGTGATTATTTCTTCTTCAAGTCCTTTCTCTTCTTGACCAAACTCTACCTCAAGCTAGTTTAGATCATTATTTCTTTCCTTAATATCAATATCTTCTCTCTCATTTCTGCTTCTTCCTTTTGTGCTTCTATGTTGGCTTCCAAATACTACTTTTGATATTCAATATTTTCTTCAATCTTTCTGGATTCTTCTAGTTGATTTCTTAAGTTCTGTTAAGCCCTAATATTGGCTCATTACCCCTTAATTGGGGCATATTATATTAGTAATGTTATTTTATTTATGTCATATTTAGGCCATTACTTGTAATTATACCTCTTAGTCTCCTATATATACCAAGGAGACATTTTCATTTTGAATCATCTTGTACTTGAACATTTAAGTGCGGTAAAAGGAGGTTGCCCCCTCGAAGAGGATTATTATCTAAAATTATCTCTTTTTCAAGGCGTTGAGTACTTTTTCTGAGGTTTTTCTATGCTATATTGATATTTGGTTCTTAACATATGGTATCAGAGCTCAAGGTCTTGGGGTTTTGCTGCTACATCTAAGACACATTGGCATTTAAGCTATAACTCTTTTTCTACAATGTTTCAGAAGGAATGGCCTTGAGGATATTTAGAAGACGGATCAAGGTACATTGGGTTCAAAATTCAGCTCCTGAGGCCTTATAATTGCGTAGATATAGCCTGTACAAGATAGGGTTTTGGAATCATCCTGAACTGAGTCATTGCAGAATTTTCGCTATAAATTTTTTTATGTAACGTTTCAGACCCTGAAATCCATAGGATATTCACATAAATTAGTAAGGTATCTGTGGTAAAATGTTAAGCTTCTGGGTCAACTTAAATTTGTAGATACACCATGTGTAAGATAGGGTATCTGACTAGTCCTATTGACTAGTCTAAGGAAGGTGTTCTAGTTAAAAAAATCATAACTATTTCCTAGAGTGTCCAAATTGAGTGGGACTGGTTTCATTGGATCGTGGACAGTATGTAGTATTTCTGGTGTGAGTTTCAGAATTTTATATCAATTATTTTGTGCAGGGCACACTATACAAGTGAGATCTTCTGGAAAGGCCAAAAATCGGCAAGTTGTGGGGAAGTTACCATAAATTCCACTTGGTATATCCAATTTTGATCATACCTGTGGCATTGCAGAGAAGAAATATCAGAGAATTACATAAAAGGATTTTTCATACCCAGAAGGGATGAAACTTGAGAGATACAACAGAAGAAAGATTTTCTAGCAGAACCACCTCAAAATCAAGGTTCAAAAGTGATACTTATGAGCGAAGGATTTTGATGGGTTTTCCTATTTGCTTCTCCACCATGTTTTTAAATTCTTTGAAGTATTCAAAAACATCACTCTTTTTCCTGGGGAAATAAACCCATGTGTATCTTGTGCAATCATCAATAAAAAATAAGAAATAATAAGCACCTCCTAGTGACCTTATCTGCATTGGTCCACAAACATTAGTGTGCACAAGTTCTAATAGATCTCTTTTTCTCCTATCAGGATTAGAGGGGAATTCATCTATGTGCATCTTTTCTAATGCACAACCTTCACAAGCAGCATATTCATTCTTCAACATAGGGACTCCTTCAACCATACTTTGCTTTTGTATTAACAACAAATCATGATAATTAATGTGGTCATACCTTTGGTTCCAAAGTGATTTTGTAGGCATAGTCACAGAAGTTAAAGATTGAAGATCCTTTCTAGTGACATCCCGTTTGTATAGGCCTCCAACTCTTACTCCTAAAGCAATAGTTCTGTAATGATCCTGCAAGTCCTTCACTATACAAAGTGTCTTGAAGAATTCGACCTTCAAATCTTGATCTGTAATGGTGGACACATAAATCATGTTTTTCTTTATCTCAGGGACATACACAACATTGTGAATGTGTCTCATAATACCATTTGGAAGTGTTATTGGAATATCTCCATATCCCTTGATTAGATAAGAGCGATCATCTCCAAGATAAATATGGGCACCATTATGTGTTTATTTAAAGTTTGTATACCAATTCTTATTACATGTCATGTGAATTGAAGCGTTGGAATCAACAAACCAAGCATCAACATCATCGGTTTCAGCAGAAAACGCAACATTTGACACAAACAATTTGAGATCTTTTGGTTCAATATTTAGGTTTTCTTCTACAAAGTGTCATGAATGTTTTCTATTTTTATGCCTAACCTCATCATATTTTTTCTTCTTATAACATTCTCTGGCAATATGCCCAGTCCTACCACAATAAAAGCACTTAGGTTCATTTCTATTCGATGGCATACCTTGATTTGGCTTTGAAAATGACTTCTTCTGAAATGAACTTCCTCCTCTGCCTCCTTCTTGTGGTTTCCCTTTAGGGAATTTCTTCTTTATCCATAGTGCTAAGTTTCAATTGTGTGGCTTCAAATTCACGCGCCTCTCTTCCTCTTGCAACAATATACTTCTCAATTCCTCAAAAGTAGGATCTTTCTCCCTCACTGCAAGGCCTGTTATAAACATTTGGTAGTCCTCTAGCATTCCATTTAGGGAAATTGTGACAAGATCAGTGTTTGACATTGTTTCCCCTATATGTCCCAATTTATCTTTCATTTCTTTAATTCGCCCAAGAAAAGTACTCACAGACTCATTTGTATCCATCTTAATACTTAGAAATTTACTCTTTAGGAAAAGAATGTGATTCGTATTATTAGTTTGATACAAATATTAAAGTTCTTGCCATGTTTCACTGGAAGTATTAGCATCTCTAATATGCGGAATTATGTTATATTTAACATACATTCTCAACAATACCTTGTCTTTGTTCTCTCGCTTATTCCAGTCTAGGATTGCAGCCATTGTCGTGCCTAAAATTGCATTGGGTCACGCTTCATATCCTTTCACAATCATCCATACGCCGTAACCTTCCATGAAGGTTTGCATCTTGAATTTCCAATTGATGAAATTTGATCCATCCAATTTATTGGCTTCATTGAGTTACATTTCTGCCAACGGATTCGCCATCGCTGCAAACTTATTCACACAGAAAACTCACAGCAAGATACGATATTTGGTACTCGCAAAGGATTTTTAGTTATTATATCTAAAAAAAATACAACTTCTTTGCATGGAAACTTTAGACTGCCAAAATACTGTCCACTATAAGATAAAGGACATCTTCCAAACAATTGTTCAATTAAAGTGTACTCAATTGACTAAAAATCACAGTCCCAAAATCAATGTGTTCGAAACAACAATCTTACTTAACTTAGGATAGTAACAACATGAATTCTAGAATCAAGAAATTGGCTCTTGGACCATACACATTCATTGTAGAGGGAATTGATCCCTACCACGAAAACCACCAACTTCGTTGCACTTTCTCGGAGGAGGTTACACACATAATAATGATCTGCTCAAAAGCAGAAAATGCGCACATAAGAAGACAACGATCTCTTCTCTACGATGGCGGCCTCCCCACATAACCAAGCGATTAGGATTCAACCTTCACTCAAGTCAAGGCAGCAAATCACATAGCAACTCTCCCAAATCGATTGCTTCTACAATCCACCTCTTCACCAGCAAGCAGTCAACCAGCGAAAGTCCGCAGACTCTCTCCTCCAACGCAAACTCTCTCCTCTGTGATCTGCCTCTCTTCCTCAGTGTGCCATCCAACAGTGAAGCAGTAAATTGGCAGCACTCCTCGAGCAATCCGATCTCACCACGTGGGCTTCTCTCCACGCATATGATGGAAGCAATTTCTCACAGCGATCCACCTCCCTTGAATCTCAAACATCGATCTGGTGTGGGCTCCTCACTCAAGATCTGTCTGCCTCTCACAATCTCCCAGTCGCTCTGATACCAGCTTAATAAATGAGAAACCAAAACGGACTCCCAACACTTGGAGACGGGAAGAAAAGTTGATTTTATTCCAAATTCATCAACGAGAAGATACAAATATATATATATATATATATAATGGATAGTCGGTTTGAACCAGTTTAAGACGGTCGGAAGAAATTGGAGCTAAACCACAACTACATAGTTAATCTAACTCTCCATTAATCTAACTATTTTGTGTAGCATTTATAATGGCATCATTATGCATACTGTATTTTTGTTTGAAATATCTAAACCCTGTTACATATACTTCATGATAACTTTCATAAGAATGTTTTTTATTACTTTATGTGTGGGAACTAGGGTTTTGTTTCATTCACACATGAAGTAGGTGTTGGCATGTTTATAGGCAAAGTGTGTTTTTCATTAATGGCAAGAACAACAGCGAAGACACAGAAGAGAAAGCTCGAGAAGCTCAGGAGGAATAGTGTGACTATGCAGAGATCAAAGCTCGAAAAGAAGCGTAAGCTCAAGAGAGACAACATTCTGAGAAGCGCAGACGAGATCCCATACATAGAGGCTCATAGAAGGATCAAAGGTTGTGGCCTTTGACACTTAAATATTTGAGAAAGATAAAGCTCAGGAGGAGGATCCACAATGCCCGTTGGATCACCAATCCCAAAATACTCGATGTCCGTTAGATCGGAGTCCAGTGACCAGAGGAAGTGTAGAGGAGAAGTACGAATATGATCCATTGGATCTGAGTGTTGAGGACCAACAACCATCAAATCTAGTATAACTGTGAAGAGGATAAGGCCGAGATCCATCCTCCAACTTCGCGAAATGATAAATCACGATAAGATCTGAACCATTGGATCCAGAGGACATGTGGCGAGAGATCAACATTTCCCTGACTCGTGAGCTGGAGAAGTCAAAGGTGAGAATTGCAGGAACTCACGATATTCGAAGTCATGAAATGATCTAGGTTGTTGGATCCAGAGGACACGTGGCGAGAGATCAACATTTTGCTGACTTGCAAGCTAGAGAAGTCAAAGGTGAGAGTTACAGGAACTCGTGATATGCGAAGTCGTGAAATGATCTGGGTCGTCAAATCACTGAGGTTCAGGACTATTGATCTAATATGAATTCTAAATCTGCAATATCGATCGCAGTCATCGATCAGAGGGAGATATCTCGACCGTTGACCTGATATGAAGCATTTTGGATTTTCGCAAGTTGGGAGAATCGAGGCAACGCACAGCATAATTTCGTGAAACGTGATGTCCTGACGAGATCTAGGCCATTGGGTCATAGAGGGTTGTGGGCCGTTGATCTATAGTATCGGGTATCGGGAGTTGGAAGAGTCAGGGTTGGCTCACTTTCAAACACCCGACACACGAAGTCGTGATTTGATCACAACCATTGATCAAAGGGAGAATGAGGACCGTTGATTCGAGAAGGACATGTGGTAGGCCATGTCAGTAGACAATGTCAGCAAGGAAAAGTGGCAGACTACATCAGGAAGGACACATGGCACAATCAGATAATGACAAGTGTCAAGTTGATTCGGCATTTCAAGTACGTGGAAATCACAAATCCAAGTGACACGTGGCAGTTGCTCGGCTCATGACATGTCATCGAGTGACGCAAGAGTTACGTCACTCCGGGATTTTTGCTTCAGGATTTTTACCACCAATACTCTCCCAAAGACCCGAAGTCCCGAGGGCCTAAGTTGCGGAGCGGAGGATAGTCTTTGGATTAAAGAGGACACGTGTCACTGGATTGTCAACTCTAGGAAAAAGAAAAGGAAGGATGAACAAGAGTTTGAGAATTGAAATCTCCGAAGTTCAGAGACATGAAGGAGATCTCGACCATTGATCCAAGAGGGACATGCATCATTGGATCGTGGACTCCAGGTGAAATTCTCTGGGAGAAAACGAGAGTTTGAGAACTAAAAGTCCCAAAAGTCGGACTCGTGAAGGTGATTCGGTCCACAGAATTGAGAGGACAGATCTAAACTGTCTGTTCAAGAGCACCATCAAGATTGTGAGATCGACAGTCGTGCTTCATTGCGGGGCCAGAACATGCTCAGGCCTTATTTTTTCATGAGCGGACCACAATCAAAACCACGGTTTTGGAGAAAGGATGCATGGAGGCTCATGGTGAATTGCAGAGCGAAAAGAATTTTGGTCTAAAACACCTTTGGACATGCCTGCAATCGCATGGTCACATGAAGCTCATAGCCCAAGGACATATCATGAAAAGGAGCCAGCGCTCACTAGACAAAATTCAGGAAGCGTCCTTTTTATTAGGCAATTGGTCAATGCTGGTGGTCACATGAAGGAAGGGGTTTAGAAGCCAAAGAAGCCATAATTGACTAGCTGTAACTGACAGAGAAGACAAAGAGTCTCGACTGCTAGAGAAGCTAAGGAATCTCAGCATAACAACCACTGATGATGAACTCACAGGCAACAGAACGTACTGAGAAGATGAAGAGTTGCCATGATTATAAGGTGATGACTCGATGTGATAAATGTATGTAGAACAAAGAAGTGAAGTGATTCTGTTTTCGAGCGATGTAGGAGAAAGGAAGAGATGCAGTGAACAACCTGTAGGGTAGAACAGTGACGCTGTAAAGAGCATGCAGAGGCATTGCACATGAGGCATGCAGAAGGTGCACAGAGAGTATAAAACACAGAACAAAGAAGAGTTGGTGTTGTTGTTGAGAGTGATTGATGAGGGTAGACGCATCAATGTGCAGGAGAATAAGCGCAGAAGAAGCGATGAACAAAAATGCAAATCTAAGAGAAGAACAGAAAGCGCAGTAGATGCAAGGTGAGAGACACTGATGTAGGCAGAGAAGAGAAGTGTAGCAGAACAATGATGAGACTGGTAATCCATAGATAAATTTTTCATCACTGTGATAAAGTTGTAAAAAGAAAATATTAATATTTCAGGGTGGAAGGGAGGTGCTAAGGAGGATTGGTGTCCTCAGAGTTTCATGTGGGTTCTTGAACACAGGGAGTTGTAGAAAAATTTGCAAGAAGACTAAAGAAAGGATCAGGAAGGTACAAAGGCAAGTTGCCCTTCAAATGTTTTAACTGTGGAAAGATAGGTCACTTTGCATCTAAGTGCCCACCCAAGAAGAAGGAACAAAACTCTGAAAGTGAAGAGAAGTACAAATCCAAGAGATTTGGTAAAAAGAAAAGTTTATGCGTAAACAATGATGATGATCCCTCAGATGATGAAAGCAGTGACTCTTCTATTGAAGATAAGGTTAATGAATTTATGATAATGGCCAAAGAGTATTATGATAATAAAAGCACACGAAGTGGTGCTAATGATGAATAAGTTGTGGTTGACTTGGAAGGAGCGTTGATCAATGCTTTGGAAGAGATTGACAGACTCAAACTTAAGAAGAGAAATAAAAAGCAATTGTTGATACAGTTCAATAACGGTAGTAAAAAACCTGATGAAGACTTTTCCCTGCTAAAAGTGGAATTAGAAGAGGCAAATAAAATCAAAGACATTCTGAAACAACAGTTATCAGAAAAGAAGGTAAGATGTGAAGCTCTGGAAGAAGAAGTAGTGAAAACTAGGAAAGAGTTGGAGAATTTTCAAGCCTTGTATCATCAGAATCTTTCAAGTATCAAAGCCTCAGAAGGATTAGCCATCATTCTGAATCAACAAAGGAATCCAAAATTGAAAACTAGTTTCGGTTATGAAGAGGGATCAAGTAGTGGTCAGCCAAACAACAAAGACTCCATCAAGTTTGTCAAATCTACAACCAAGGACAACAACAAACCTGTAGAAACAAAAGAAGATAATCAGCTACCCAGGAGGAGTAAATCAAAAGGTGCCACAAGTGAATATGTAGAAAAAAGAAATAATGCACCCTCTACTCAAGTAAATCATTAGCATGGAAGAAATCGACCTGCTCAAAGAAGACAGGGATTTTCCAGGTACAAATATTTTTTCTATGGATATTGTTTCTACTATTCTAACTTTGGCCACAAAGCTGTAAATTGTTCCTTAAGATTTAGACATGAGAAATCAATATTCCCAAGGAATAAATATCTTCCGCAACAGAGAATGAGACAACCAAGTAACAAACAATCACAGATTGCAAATTGTAAAATTAAGTTTAGAGACCTGCAACTGAGGAGGTCAAGAAATAATAAACAGGCAATGAGTAGACAACATTGCAACAATCACTTTGACCTATAGAACAATGAGCTTGAATGATATAAATTTCATAACTTTGGCCACAAAGCTGCAAACTTCCATTTGAAGAAGTACAAGGCAGATCCAAGGATAAATCCTTTAGCTAGAAATGCTAGCACATGGAAAAAGAAAGACAGTGAAAAATATGGTCTAGTACTTTCAGCTCAAAAAAAAAAGGACCCCTGGTATATAGACAGTGGATGTTCAAAGCACATGACTGGAGACAAGGATAAGTTTATGTCTATAAGTAAAATCAAAACAGGAAATGTAACCTTTGGAAATGATGAACCAGGTAAAATCCAGGGTAAAGGGATGGTGAGTTTGAGTAATGGTAAAGGAAAAGTCCAGGATGTTCTTCTTGTAGATGGTCTGAAACATAATTTTCTCAGTGTAAGTCAAATGTGTGACAAAGGATGTGAAGTGGTGTTCACTTCTAAGGATTGTAAGATAAATTCTGTAAACTCAGGACAAGTGGTGGCTAAAGGCATACAGGCAGAAACTAATGTAAACGTGTTGAAAGAAGATAAAGAAGAGTGTCATCTAAGCAAACATGATGAAAGCTAGTTATGGCATAGGAGACTTGGACATCTAAAATTTGACCACTAAATCAAGCTCAAAAATCTTGAGGCAGTAAATGATCTTCCAAGAATATCAAAGCCACAAGACTCTGTGTGTAAACCTTGCCAAGTAGGAAAGCTAACCAGGACACATTTTATATCCAAGAGCTCTACTTCAACAGAGAAACCACTCCAATTAGTTTCATGGATTTATGTGGACCATCAAAACATGAAGGCACAAGGAGGGAAAACTATTTTATGCTGATCATTGATGATTACTCCAAACTTACTTGGGTTGCTTTTCTCAAAGAAAAAGATGAAGAATTTGAGAAATTTAAAATATTTAAGGCTTTAACTGAGAATCAAACATGCAAGAGGTTAAAGGCAGTAAGATTAGACAAAGGAGGATAATTTATGTCAAGTGAGTTCAAGGAATTCTGTGATAAACATGGGATCAAGAGAGAATACAAAACCCCAAGAACTCCACAACAAAATGGAGTAGTTGAGAGGCAAAACAGAACATTTCAACAAATGGCTAGGTCAATGATGAATGAGAAGAATGTTGGTCAAACTTACTGGGTAGAAGAAATACACACAATAGTCCATATTCTTAACAAGGCCTACCTCAGGCCACATAGTGACAAGACACCGTATGAACTATGGTATGGATGACCTGCCTCAATCAAACACTTCAAAGTCTTTGGGAGTAAGTGCTACATAAAGAATAATAATGAAAACCTTGGCAAGTATGATGATAGGGCTGATGAAGGCATCTTCTTAGGATATGATACCAATAGTAAAGAATATAAATGCTTTAATAAAAGATTGCATAAATTAGTTGATTGCATTGATTTAAAGGTTGATGAAGAAGTCCCAGAAAAAGAGGAGAGAAATATAGAGCCTACTACAAAGGACATAGATGAAACGAAAGATGAAAAGGTCCAAGAATCAGATGAAGAAGAGACACCCAGACAAGAAGAGTCATGACAATAATCAGCGTCAAATCCTTCCTCCAGAATTACTCAAAAGAATCACCCTGAAAGTCAGATAATTGGTGAGAAATACAAAGGTGTACAAACCGGGAGAAGGATAATCAAAGACACCGAGCAATCACATATGGCCTTCATATCCATGGTGGAACGAACTTCAATGAAGCCAATGAAGATGTAAATTGGTTAAAATCATTAAATGAGGAAATGGACCAGATTGAAAAGAATGACACTTGGGAACTCGTTCCTAGGCCAGCAAATAAAAATATAATAGGATCCAAATGGGTCTACAAAAATAAGATGAATGAGTAAGTAAATATTGTAATGAATAAGGCTATATTGATCTGCAAAGGATATGCTCAAATAGAAGGAATGGACTTTGATGAAACATTTGCACCTGTAGCAAGATTAGAAGCTATTAGAATGTTTCTTGCCTATGCTTGTCATAAACAATTTAAAGTATACCAAATGGATGTTAAGTCATCTTTTCTAAATGGAGATCTAAAAGAAGAAGTCTATATGGAACAACCAAAGGGTTTCCAATTGTCAGATAACCTTGACTTTGTCTGTAAGCTGAAGAAATCCTTATATGAGTTGAAACAAGCTCCTCGTGCCTAGTATCACACACTGGATATGTATCTACAAAACAAAGGGTTCAAGAGAGGAACAATTGACAACAATCTATATATCAAAATATAAGGTAATGATCTTCTCATTGTGTTGGTCTATGTAGATGAAATCATCTTCGGTAGTAATAATGCTTCATTGGTAAAATGGTTTTCTTCTACCATGCAGTCTGAATTTGAAATGTCTATGATAGGGGAACTGTCATTTTTTCTTGGCCTACAAATTACTCAGAGGCCTAAAGGAATATTTCTTTCTCAAGAAAAACATCTAAGAGAAATGTTGAAAAGGTTTCAAATGGAATATTCTAAACCTATGAGCACACCTATGGTCAATGGATGTAAGTTAAACAAAGATGATGATTCACCTGATGTTGATCAGATTTCATATAGGTCGATGATAGACAACCTATTGTACATCACAACATCCCGTCCAGACATAATGCATGTTGTTGGCATGGTAGGAAGGTATTAGGATGCACCTAAACAGAGTCATTTGTTAGCTGTCAAAAGAATATTCAGATACTTGAAAGGAACAATGGACTATGGCCTATGGTATCCTAGAAATCAGAATTTTCAACTATCAGTGTATTCAAATGTTGATTGGGATAACTGCATAGATGAAAGGAAAAGAACGAGTGGAGGTTCATTCTTCTTAGGAGATTCCCTTGTATCATGGTTGAGCAAGAAGCAAGGTTCCATTTCCTTATCAACTATAGAAGTTGAATACATTGCAGTTGCCACCTGTTGTACCCAAGTGTTGTGGATGATTCAGACACTTGCAGACTTGGAGGTAAATTATACCGAACCGATCCCAATACATTGTGATAATACCAATGCAATTAGTGTGTCAAAGAACCCTATGTTTCACTCCAAGACCGAGAATATACCCATCAAGTATCACTTCTTGAGGTAATAGGTGACCAAGATTGTTGTTTCTTTGCATTATATTCCTTCCAAAGATTAGATTGTTGATATCTTCACTAAACCGCTTGCAAAATCTCAGTTTGAGTATCTACACGAGAAGTTAGGCGTGAACCCATTATCAACCTATGAGGGTCCATCCTGTTAGGGGGAGTATGTGTTGGTTGAATATATGATACCTTCGAAAAGTACTGCAACAACTTAGGGGGAGCCAGTTTTCTTTGACATTGATGTCAAAGGGGGAGAAAAGGAGTGGTCTAGATGCTACAGTTGGAGATCTAAGTAGAACAGTGAAGTCGTTCAGGATTTCCATCAATTCCAAAGGGGAAGATTGTTGGCATGTTTAAAGGCAAAGTGTGATTTTCATTGATGGAAAGAAAAACAATGAATACACAGAAGAGAAAGATCGAGAATCTCAGGAGGAATAGCGTGAGTATGAAAAGATCAAAGCTCAGAAAGAAGTGTAAGCTGAAGAGAGACAACATTTTGAGAAGCGCAGACGAGATCCCATACATCGAGGCTCACAAAAGGATCAAAGGTCGTGGCCTTTGACACTTAGAGATTTGAGAAAGCCAAAGCTCAGGAGGAGGAGCAACAATGGTCGTTGGATCACCAATCCCAAAATACCCGATGTCTGTTAGATCAAAGTCCAGTGACCAGAGGAAGCGCATAGGAGAAGTACAAATCTGATCTGTTGGATTTGAGTGCCGAGGACCAACAATTATCGGATCCAGTATAACTACAAATAGGATAAGGCTAAGAGCCATCCTCCAAATCCGTGAAACGTGAAATCGCGATAAGATCTGAACCGTTGGATCTAGAGGACACGTGGCGAGAGATCAACATTTTACTGACTCAAGAGATGGAGAAGTCAAAAGTGAGAGTTGCAGGAACTCATGATATGAGAAGTTGTGAAATGATTTGGTTCTTTTGATCCAGAGGACACGTGGTGAGAGATAAACATTTCGCTGACTTGCGAGATGGAGAAGTCAAAGGTGAGAGTTGGAGGAACTCACGATATGAAACGTCGCAAAATGATCTGGGTCGTCAAATCACCGAGGTTTTGGACCATTGATCTAATATGAATTCTGAGTCCACGATATTGATCACAGTCGTCGATCAGAGGGAGAGATCTCGACCGTCGACCTGATATGAAGCATTTCATAGTTTTGCGAGTTGGGAGAATCGAGGCAACTCGCAACACAACTTCGTGAAACGCGATGACCAGACAATATCTGGGTTGTTGGATCACAGAGGAATATGGGCCGTTGATCTAGAGTATCGGGTATCGGGAGTTGGACGAATCAGGGTTGGCTCACGTTCAAACACTTGACACGCAAAGTTGTGATTTGATCATAGTCGTTGATCAAAGGGAGAATGAGGATTGTTGATTCAAGAAGGACATGTGGCAGGCCATGTCAGCAGACCACGTCAGCAAGGACACGTGGCACAATCAGACAATGACAAGTGTCAAGTTGATTTGACATTTCAGTTACGTGAAAATCACAAATCCGAGTGACACGTGGCAGTTGCTTGACTCATGACACATCATCGAGTGACACAAGAGTTACGTCACTCCAAGAGTTTTTCTTCGAGATTTTTACCACTAGTACTTGCCCAAAGACTCAAAGTCCCGAAGGCAGAAGTTGCGGAGCGAAGGATAGTCATTGGATTAAAGAGGACACGCGTCACTGGATTGTCAACTCCGGGAAAAAGCAAAGGAAGGATGAACAAGAGTTTGAGAATTGAAATCTCCGAAGTCTGGAGACACCAAGGAGATCCCGATCGTTGATCCGAGAGGGACACACATCATTGGATCGTGGACTCTGGGTGAAATTCTCTGGGAGCAAACAAGAGTTTGAGAATTGAAAGTTCTAAAGGCCGGAATCACGGAGGAGATCCGGTCCATAGAATTGAGAGGACAGATCTGAATTTTCCATTCAAGAGCATCATCAAGATCGTGAGATCGACGGTCGTGCTCCATTGTGGGGCCAGAACATGCTCGGGCCTTAATGTTTCATGAGCGGACCGCAATCAAAACCACGATTTTGGAGAAAAGACGCATGGAGGCTTGTGGTGAATTGGGGGGCAAAAAGTAGTTTGGTCTAAACCACCTTTGGATGCGCCCACAATTGCATGGTCACATGAAGCTCATAGCCCAAGGACATATCATGAAAAGGAGCTAGGGCTCACTAGACATAAATCAGGAAGTGCCTTTTTGATTAGGCAATTGGTCACCGTCGGTGGTCACATGAAGGAAGGGGTTTAGAAGCCAAAGAAGCCATAATTGACTAACTATATGTGACAGAGAATACAAAGAGTCTCAACTACCAGAGAATCTAAGGAATCTCAGCATAACGACCATTGATGATGAACTCACAGGAAACATAATCGTCAGAGAAGATGAAGAGTTGCCATGATGATCAGGTGATGACTCGATGTGAGAAATGTATGCATAACAGAGAAGTGAAGTGATTCTACTGTCGAGCGATGTAGGAGAAAGGAAGAGCTGTAGTGAACAACTTGTAGGGCAGAACAATGACGTTGTAAAGAGCATGCAGAGGCATTCCGCATGAGGCATGTAGAAGGTGCACAAAGAGTATAAAACACAGAACAAAGAAGATTTGGTGATGCTGTTGAGAGTGATTGATGAGGGTAGAAGCATCAGTGTGTAGAAGAAGAAGCCCAGAAGAAGCAATGAAAAAAAATGCATATCTGAGGGAAGAACACAAAACGCAATAGATGCGAGGTGAGAGACATTGATGCAGGCAGAGAAGAGAAGTGCAGCAGAACAATGATGAGACTGGTAAGACATAGATAAATGTTGTATCATTGTGATAAAGTTGTAAAATGAAAAGATTAATATTTCAGGGTGGAAGGGAGGTGCTAGGGAGGATTGGTGTCCTCGAAGTTTCATGTGGGTGCTTTAACACAGGGAGTTGTAGCTTCCATCTGGTTGCAGCCATAAAAACTAGGGTGGTAGGGTGGTGCAAGGAGAACTAGTGTTCTCTATTATACAGGTCGATGCTTGCATGACTGGAAGTTTGTGCTTCCATCCAGTTGGTGCTGGAACACTTAGGGAGTTGGTACTTCCTTCTAGTGGGTGCTAGAGAAACTAGGGAATTGGTGCTTCCTTCTAGTGGGTGCTAGAGAAACTAGAGAGTTGGTGCTACCTTCTAGTGGGTGCTAGAGAAACCAGAGAGTTGGCACTCTCAGCAAGTTGCAGCTTGCAAAACAGAGGTGGTAGCCTCACAATGAGTTGGTGCTCATAAGAATGATAATGTACATAAAATAAAGATTACTTATCATATCAAGAAGAAGAGGTTTTTCCCTTTATGGGTTTCCTCAGGAAATATATGTCTCTATATATTTCATGTGTTTGATTGATGTTGAATATTCTATTGTTTACCTCCCTGCATTATTGTGATTGTCATTGAGTGATTTGTAAAGAGTTTAAAATAAACATAATTGTTTAAGCACGGTAACAACTGATTCACCCCCCCTCTCAGTTGTCCAATAGTAGGATTTAATAATTTTGTTTTAGCAAACATAAATGATAGGATGGTAAATTAAATGCTTTTTCCATACATATACAACCATTACACAAGGCTGCATAGTGACGTGATACCTGTCGAGGTCAAAAATAAGAAAAATTAGCAAGGATAACACATATTATATGTACATTTCATAAATATCAATTTAGCAAAAGCACACTAAACATTCATAAATATCAATTTAGCAGAAGCACACTAAACATGCACAACTATTCCATTTCAAGTTCATCGTGCATAAGAAAAGTAGGCATGTAAATATGTCACAATATTGTGGTCCCCTAAAGAGGAACTTTGAGAAAAATCATTGCGAAGTCCAGGTTAAAAATCAAATATGAAAATCATTAATGAAAAGAAAATATAACAAAAGCATAATTTCAATGAAACAAAAGCATAATCTCTTACAAATTCATTTTGTCAGGCACAAAAGCACTCCATTTACTCCAACCAGATCATTAATTGCAATTAGAAAGCACCAACATAAGAGACATAGGAAAAAAATACAAAGGTAAGCTTAGAAGCAAGGGTACCAGGGACGAGTGAGATTTTATTCAGCTATGGACGAAGGAGTGAACAAGAGGCGGTTTCAGTGGGTAGCTACTAACCCCTTTATGAACCAAACAACATAGTTGTGCCAACTAATGTTGATATAGAAAGTTCAGTGTTGCTTCTTATTAGAGGTGGAATATGGGTTGGCTCCTCCAAGACTAGGTTGGAGGTCTCCAAGCTACCAAGGACGATGGACAAATCTGGATCACTATTGAGCAATGCATTGTAATCATAGGTGGTGTGGTGGTGAGGAGGTAGTGAGGTGAGGAGTTGACGAGGCACTACAAAAGATAGACTACATTGAGCAAACTAGAGTATCCATTTGCATAGACTACAGTGAGTAGAGTAGAGTATCCACTGCAATGAGCCTAATTCATTGTAGCATTGTGAGAGCCTCTAAAATGACCAATGAGAAATTTGTTTTTTTTAATCATTTGTTAATTGTAGGAATTAGTAAAAAAAAAACTTTATCACAATCAAAGACTAATAAATTTATAATGATTAATATATATCCATTTATAACATATTCATTAACTTTATAATGATTTGAAAATCTTTTGACATGGTTCCTAGGAAAAACCTTTGTAATAGGTTCAAAGAGATAAAAATGCTTCTCGAGTTGAGGGCTGCTACAATAAAGATGTATGAGAACATTATTGCTAAGTTTAAAAACACTGAGGGCTGGTCAAAAGAGATTAATTGCAATATCAGAGTCAAACAAGGTTGTCCCTTGTCCCCTACCCTTTTTGGCATATACATTGACAAGTTAGAAGATTGCTTGGAAAAAGTAGCTTATGTTGGCCCTACTCTCATGGCTATAGTCATCAATCTTCTTCTTTATGCCGATGATATCGTTCTTATGGCAAGGAGTCCCCATGATCTTGAAAACCAACTAAGAATCCTGAATTATTTTTGCTCCAATATGGGTATGACTTTTAATACTGATAAGACTAAGGTCATGATTATTAAATCCAATAAGATCCCTTATGATACCTTCGTATATGACAACAACAACTTGGAGAAAGTGACTTCATACAAATATCATAGTATTGATATTCACCACAAGCTCAATTGGAATTATAGCATTGAGAAAATGATTATTGGGGGATGGAAAGTTTATTATGGGCTTGAAAACAATTGTAAATCAGCTGATCTTTGGAGTTGGGATAAGAAGAAACCCCTCTTTGACACTCTTGTTACACATGTTATTCTTTATGGATGTGAAGTCTGGGGCTGTAGTATCTCTCGTGAATCCTGGAGAAAGATAGAGAAAATACAAAAGAATTTTATAACCTATAATCTCAAAATTAAAGGAAATACGCTCTATCCCATCCTCCTCTTAGAAACAAGCCTCTTCCCCATTGAGAGCATGGCTATGACTAGATACATAATGTATAGAACAAGTTAAACAACATGGAAGACAAGATGCTTCTTAAAATTGATTCAAAATCGAGTCATAACCACCATCGACTCAAGCGAGGATGGCATAAAGATACCCAGTCTTGGCTAAACTATTGGGGAATCATGGAAGACACCATTTTGGAGAATAAAGATACTATTAAAAAAATGTCAAATCAAAATTTAAGGAGAAAATGTGGTGTGATAAAGAGTTAGAGGACAAAAGCAAAATTAAGATATTATAAGGATGTAATCAACCATAATCTAGAAGATCAAAATTATCTATCAGTTTTGCCAAGTGTAAAGAAAAAAAATAAGCATTGCTAAGATAAGAACAAATTCTCACAAGTTCCATAGTGAAATTGGGCATTGGTCAGTTCTTAAAACGCCATGGGATGAAAGAGTGTGTCACCTTTGTGACACTAGAAGGTTGAGGATGAAAAACACTTTCTCTTAGATTGTCCAACCTACATCCATATTAGATCTCATTTTCAAAATATTTGTCACACTACCAACCTTCCTAACCTCTTAACTCAACAAAAGTATGGTGATTTTGGAAAGCTTATCTTAATGCTTTTCAAGCACAGAAACAAAATTCTAAAGAATCAAGTAATCACTTACCCTCTTAAGGTCTGATAGACCAATTTGGTCTTAGTAGAAGTTAATCATCATTATCATCATCATTGAACCACTCTAATTTATAATGAAGTTTGTAATCATGATTTGAGAAACTTCATATTCATTAACTTTATAATGATTTTGAAAAACACTTCACTGTCTTTTATAATATATTCATTATATATTTTATTCAGTTGTTACCATTAATAGTTAGTCACAGTACTAGGAGTAGGTTAACTCGGGAGCAATCTTCCCTACCGAGTTTCGCTTTTTAGGCAAAAAAAAATGGGCCTGAATCCGGCCAAATTTTCAAGGGTAGTGTGAGTTTCTTTTTAGGCAAAAAAAATGGGCCTGAATCGGGCCAAATTTCCAGGGGTAGTCTGAGTTTCGCATGGATCAAAGTTCCATGCATCTCAAAACCTAACCTCAAGGGTTTTGCCCCAATTTAAACCAACCCAGATGCTCATAAAATCGATCAGAGTTTTGGATTGGCCAAAAATTTAGAAGTGGACGGCCAAAAACCTACCGTAAAAGTAACTCAAAAGGAAAAATTACTCCCTAGTTAGCCCACTCCTATGCACTACCGTTGTGTTGTATTGTCCTTAGGTGGCAGACAGTTGTAAGCCAGAAACTAGAACTTGAGTTTGTCAAATCCATGGGGATCTTTTCAAGTCGTATCGTGTAAGGTGAGGTTCGGTTACTGATGTACCCAAAACATTTTTTGGTTAAATGGGAGCTCTTTAAAGTCAATGTTGAATTGTTAAATGATGTTAAATCTTTCCCAACACTGTGGACCTGGTCCAACGGTAAACCGATTCAAATTACTTGTAATCAGGTTGGAATTTCAATTTCAAAGTCAAATTTGATGTTTATAATCACATTGTTAAATGTTTTACATTTTCAAGGCTGTTTGATTATGAGTACTCTTGAATGTTGACTGTATTTAATGGTTAAATTGTTTATCCACGTGCAATTTAATGGTCAAATTTCAGCACGAAACAAAATTAAGTAGCTCGATTATAATGTTTTGATTTAAATTATAATAAAGATAAAATAAATACAAAACTCTGCTGGGGTATTGTATTTGCGATTTCCATGTGCAACCCATATTCGTTCTCCACACACCTACGCTTCACTTTCATCCAACGGTGCCGTGTCGTGTACGACAGGGGAGAAGTATTATAATCTAAAAAACAGCCAAGTAAAGAAATCTCTTGCATTTGTATCCTTGTCGTTACCCACATGCTACGCTTCGGTTGCTTCCCAAGGGTGCCTTGTTGTCCGAGAACGGGAAAATTATTATATTCTCGAAAACAAAAAGGTAAAGGAAAACGGAAACCGTTACGCTGATCTTTTTTCGATCAGTCTCCATTGAATTCAACTTTCTGCCAGAATTTTATTCCATTCGCATCTCTAGATGTTCATATGCAGGCATGCTGCAAGGGAAATTATTGTAATCCCAAAAGAAAAAGTAAAAAGTAAAGAAAAAACGGAAACGGAAAACGTTAGACCGAGTTTTTGAAATGGTCTCCACTGAATTCAACTTGGGGCCAGAATTTTATTCCATTCGCATATCTAAATCTACTTATGCACGTCAAATGCTCGAACTGCTGGAGCCTGGGTGCCTAACCTTCATTCAAAGGAAACACAACAGATCCATTCTCTGCTCAATACTTTCTTGCAAATTCCGTGTCAGAGAGCATTGAAGGAATCAGATGTTGTGTCTGTGAATAAACCAAGAAAAATGCGGACATTCTAAGAGCATCCGTAACGACTGTATCGTTGTAAGAGTAAATCCCACGGAGTCTTAGGTCTTTCGACAGACTGTAAACAAGATGAACACGCTCGGCCTGAGAAATTTTATCAACGGTATTGTAGTATTAGCTGAATGAATATTTTGTGGCTGCAGTTTTTACAGAGATGGTTGGTGTTATTTAATTTTTCAATGGCATGACAGTATTAGCTGAATGAATCTTTTGTTGCTGCAGTCTTTGACAGAGATCTAAAATCAAATAACGATACAGGAGTGGAGCTCATACCTGTCCACTGTAGCAGTTGCAACGATTTTCAGATAACGATACGGGCCCGGGGTTTCGAATCGAAGTCATTTAGTCTTACAACGATACAGTCGTTACGACTGCTCGTGGAATATCCAGCGTTTCCTTGGTTTCTTCACAGACAAAACATCTGATTGCGTCAATGCTCTCTGACACGGAATTTGCACGAAAATATTTAACAGATAATGGTAAGGGGCTTCAAATGAGACACCAAATGTTCGTCTTTGGAGTGCGTGTGGCTGGCGTCAATTGCTTGAATAGCAACGACGGTTTGTTCTGCTGGGTGGATGTCAGACATCTTCTGCAGTCTCGTAACCAAGAAGGAGCCATTAGATTGTGGAAGATAATATTAGAAGAGTTTGGTTCGAATGTTTCACCCGATTCTTCTTGACACTGTAGTGATCCTGGGTGGTTTAGTTTCTGCTTTTCTTATGTGAGCGATCAGACCGTGCAAGAGTCGTCGTTGAACGGGCATATCAGAGAGGAGGAGATCGAATACGATATATGATAAGGAACGGGCATATCAGAGGAGATGTTGACCTAACTTATATATAGTATCGAGGAGATGTTGACCTAACTTATAACATTAATAAATAATAATTAGTCTAGATTCATTTAACTCTGAATTTATCAAGTATTTAGAGAAATCAAATCTCTAAAAATGTAATTCTTTAAATTATTTATATATTTTACACTCTAAAAAATATTTAGACTTAAAATCTTATTAATATCAAGTATTTAAAGAAATCAAATCTCTAAAAATGTAATCCTTTAAATTATCTACAAATTTTACACTCTAAAAAATATTTAGACTTAAAATCTTATTAAAATCTTATAAGATAGATTGATTATAAGTTATGCCAACTGTATATTCCATATTAAAAGATTCGTAGTTGTCAAAAATAGTAAAAAATTATAGAAAATTCAAAAATTGCCTTTGAGTGAAATTCTGGAAGGGCGACATGCGATTCTGGTTAGACAGCGAGCATATAGTAGTGGTTAGACTGTTAACAGGCAGGACATGCACGATTTACAGGTGGCATGCGAATTTCCGCGTGGTGGCTGGTGGTGTGAAGGTGGGTGGGATGACAGTTAAGAACCAGCGCATGCAAGATTCGGGTGCTGGCTGGAACATACTTTGTCACGTGAATATTAATAATATTATAATATTATTATTAATATTAATACTATTATTAATGCTAGGTTCACATTAATATTATAAATTTACAAAATATATTTATAAAAAGTTATAATTTATTTATAATTAATWTATCAAGAAAATTATATTAAAAAATAGAAGAACTGTGGGACCGGACTCACCMAACTGCGCATGGATCAAATCCAATCAATMAATGACTACTCATCGGTGACTACTCACTAACATCCTCGCTCGCAGTGTCGGCAACACCCTGCCCTGTGCCCCTTCCCTTTTGAAAGTCACCACTGGATCTATAGATAATCTCTCCGAAATCTTCAACCCGGCTGCTCGCTCTTTGATCGKTGATTCACAAGCCACTACATCCGGGGATCCAATATTATCACAGGTTAATGTTAATATATTACTTTTACTAAATGAAATTTTAAAAAGTTATAATTTAATAAAATTTAATTTTTAATATTGATAATATTAATAATATTATGATATTATTAATATTAAAAATAATATTAATAATATTATGATATTATTAATATTAAAAATAATATTAATAATATTATGATATTATTAATATTAAAAATAATATTAATAATATTATGATATTATTAATATTAAAAATAATATTAATAATATTATGATATTATTAATATTAAAAATTTAATTAATATTATTAATGTTAGTTTTACATTAATATTATAAATTTACAAAATATAATTACACTGAAGGTGTTATATAAGGAAAAGGTTCCCTTGGAGATCTTCCTCTTGTATCCAAAGCGTATGAAAAATTTATATATGTTCATTAGTAATCACGAATCCTTGCTTTCCACATGTCTTCTTTTCAACCACTCACTTGCCGTTGAAAGGGGTCGTCAGAATTGTTCTCACGGAGATGAATGGCGCAACCTCCAACGTTCTTTTAGGATTTCGCTCTCAGCGGTCTCAGGGTCCGTGGCCCTTTAGCTTCAATAAGATGGCCAAAGAATGGAAAATCGAGGGCATTTTTACACCGAATGCCTATCAGAATGGAGGCCTTTATCGTCTGTCAAGTTGGCCTATCAGAATTGACCATCTGACAAGCAAATAATCTTATCTCTGCCACGTGTATTTTTCATCACCTCCAAATTGTGATCCCCCCTTAAGGGTCATTCCTTTGTTGTTCATCAGAGGTTGGCCATCGTAGATCCTGTCTCCGGGGATCAACCCTTGTACAATGAAGATAGACAAATAACTGTCACTGTGAGTCCACTGAGTCCTTCCAAGTTCACATATTTAAAATGAGATTTGGTTTCATTCATAAGTTGCAAATGTTTGCTCAATTATTCACTTGAAGTTTTGGTATTGCAGGTGAAAGAAGAAATATATAACCACAAGAAACTAAGGGAACAACTCAACTCTCACAAGTTTCAGACTGGAAGAGATTGTGAAATTGTAGCTCATCTCGTGAATACCGGCTGTGTACTCTGCCTTCCATTTTTCTCAATTGTTAGCTCCTTTTTCAATTTTTCATATATGAAATACGCCTTCTTGATAGAAACTTAAATCACTAAGGAAAAACGACTATGTCGTCCAATATTATGTCAATAATTTGAAGAGGGACCAATTTGGAGAACAACAATTTACAAGTGTAATGTGTGTGTTTGGGTTGGAAGGGGAGCATGCCTTTATAAGAAGGTTAAAGATCTGATAAAGTGTGTTTAAAATAACGTTATTCAGTGCACACCTTAGTATGAAGATGTCAATTCTCCGAATTTCACGACATCTGATCAATTCAACTGTCAAACTGTAGAATGGGAAAAAGTTACAAGGCCCTGGTGGAATGGCTGGAAAGTCAACACACACAGAGACACGAACGTTCTTGTAAGTCGAGGAAAAGCAACGGTCAGTTGACTTACGCTCACCAAAGTGAGGACAATCCATGCACTCAATTGTAGACACTCCCTTAAACGACGACACACACCTGTCACCCACTCTCATACGGAAACGACCCTTGCGCAAGTGGCCAACCAAGGTGGGGCCGAAGCTTAATTATGCCGAAAGGCATATATCTATTGATAATGGGCAGATTTAATAGGGGTTTAGTGTTTAATAACTTTTCTATCGATATGGTTAAATATCGCTGGAATATTCTTAGTAGTCACACAAAATAAATGGCTGTGATTTCAATCATTAATTTCCTAGCTATTATAAAGATATCAGTTTATGTGTTTACTTTTTTAAATTTATCTAATCATATTTAAAAATTACTTTGGTAGCTAACTGATTGCCACTTAAGTGATTAACACCAGATAAATATAAATGAAGTGCAACCGTTTATTTGTTAATCAATAATAAAATTTAATAAATTCTTTACCAGCCGATACCTTTGAGCATTTTCCAACTGCTGTATTAGCAGCTGTGCTAGTTATGTTGCAGACCCCCTGGTCCCTGGATACGTGTTATGTTGACCATTCACATAAATGATGAGAACCGACTGACCGACTTCGTTACAGTTCTCGATGCCCTTTGAAACAGGAAACAAAGAGATACAAGAGATGCACATTACTGGTAATTTTTATTTTTGTGATTTAATATATAATGATAGATATCTTTTCATTTCTTTTCAATTTCTGCTCGTGAATTGCCAGGACGGTTTTGGGGTTTAACGTCCTTTGGATTTCTAAGAGTATGATGAGAATGTCCTTTGGCTTTTTAAGAGTACAATTGTCAATTATTGATCTCTCTGTGATCTGCAAGTATGAGGACTATGGCGAGAAGTTCGTGAACATGTTGCATGGAATGTTCTCTTTTGTTTTGTTTGACACTCGTGACCAAAGTTTCATAGCTACTCGATATGCTTTTGGAATCACTCCCCTCTACATCAGGTGGGGGTTTGATGGTCTGTTCTTGTACACACCGATTTTCATCTCTTATATTGCCAACCTTTGATGAGCAAGAAAGGAATGCCCAAATTGTGATCTCCCCTGATGGTCGGCTTCTCGTATCATTGCTTCTAATACCTCATCCACTAGTGATTCCCATGTGGATGTGGGATCCCTCCACAGAATTCTCCAATTCCTTTCCTCCTAGGGGTTGATGGGACCTTAGAAGTTTAATGTGAGAAGGAAACGACCAATCCCTTGCACCTATTGTGCCCTTGACAAACATCCCACTTATCACATATCTTTTCACGCAATTGATTTCGATGAAGTAATTGATTAAACTAAAATGACATGCCATGCCATGTGAAATCTATTGACTCATTAGTGTGATTAAACTAAAATGACATGCCATGTGAAATCTATTGACTCATTAATGTGCCATGTTATGTGGACTTTACTAACCTCCTGTGGGTATTTTACTGAAAAAGAAGAAGTCGATAAGAAAGCGATGTAGAGATCAAGAAAATCAAGTAGGGGTTGATGGGACTTTAGAAGTTTAGTGTGAGAAGGAAACGACCAATCCCTTGCACCTATTGTGCCCCTGACAAACATCCCACTTATCACATATCTTTTCACGCATTTGATTTCGATGAAGTAACTGATTAAACTAAAATGACATGCCATGTGAAATCTATTGACTTATTAGTGTGATTAAACTAAAATGACATGCCATGTGAAATCTATTGACTCATTAGTGTGCCATGTTATGTGGACTTTACTAACCTCTTTCCCTGTAGGAGAACCTTGTTGATATTTATTAATCTATGTCTTGTGAATGTTAAATTCAGAGCTACAATGTCGTGGAATGAGACTTTTTGACAATTCAACCCAACAACTAACTTTACGTTAGGGTGACATAGCTTCATAATATCTCAAAGAAAGATAAACAATATAAACAATCAAGAAAGAAACAACGTTATTTATTTTCTTTGACTTTTCTCTTCTTATGTGTTTGTCAAGGAATAAATAACTTAGAGTAGTGTTGAATTTACAGAATAAACACCACTATAGCCAATGTAAATAAATAGCATATCTTGCCGTGTAAATATCATATTGTCTTGCGAGTATTTCTAAGAATCCAGAAAGGGTCCTAATGATTATGGAGGTCTTTAAAAAAAATACATGTTGGTAATTGACAATTTGGCCATAACTCCCAATAGTAGGAAAACATTAAATTTAAAGAAGAGGAGCTTGGAAGAGGAAGGTGGATTAGAGTTTTCATCATTGAATAGGTGTTCTGCATCTTTAAA
Organism: Picea mariana; assembly: GCA_032191745.1. Lineage (NCBI taxonomy): Eukaryota > Viridiplantae > Streptophyta > Pinopsida > Pinales > Pinaceae > Picea > Picea mariana. The sequence goes on along the minus strand of JASDQU010241125.1, from coordinate 30,915 downwards.
CATTTTAAGTAGTCATAGATGCCTTATGGTATGCCACCCTCTTGTGCATCGAGAGTGTTGTAATCCTCCATTTCTAATCCCCCAATTATTGAAGAGGGATAATAAACCAATACAATTTTAGTTTCGTCTTTTAGAAAAAACTTCACAAATATTCCAAAAGTTATATTGTTATGCGAAAGGCATTTTTAAGAAAACTTTGGCACAAAAATTGAAACCGGTAGATTGGAAAACGTAGATATTAAAGTGGAAAGAAAATGGAAAACCAATATGTGAGATGTACGCAACCACTGGTCTAATAATGGGGTACTTAAAGCAGCCAAATTGTCACTAAAAACCTTCTAAATATATCTCTAAATACTCAATAGTAGATATTAATGCAATTGAAAATTATTACATGCAATTCATTAAATAAAATCTATTACAATTTATCATATCAAAACATCATATATAAACAACAATTTAATACTTATATTCAATACTCTACTCACATGACATGGAATGGTTGTGTAAAAGTGATTTTCCACCTAGCCCTACCCATTCATTGTGGATGTGGCCCTTAGCTAGGCTATGAGATGACAAGGGTAAGGGACATTTTTGCTAGCTTTTTCTCTAAACACACCCTAGACAATACTACATAATTGATCTAAACAACATCCAATATAATTTTCACAATGCCAGATGCACTAATGCAAATCCATGCAACATCCACTACCAACACACTCCATGTATCAAATTTTCCTCAATACCAACACTCACATCAGCTCAACTATTCCACGATCATTGATTTTCAAAAATACTATAATACATAGGTCTTTATTAGTGATATTGCTATCCTTTCTTAGTGATATTTCCATTTAAGACACTACATTGAATAATTGGATATTTGTATATTACAATTGAATTGGATTATCAATCAAAGTGATAGAACAATCTAACCCAATGTCGTAAGTTATCCCCAACTAACATGAATGCTATGAATCATTGTGTAGATTCTTTTCTATCAACCACAATGCAGAGCATATGAAGAAAATTGAGAAACCATAACAATAGCATAATGAAACAATGGAAAGAGATACAAAGCAAATAAATCCCTACTTTTTAAAAATGCTAAGAAAAAATCTCTCAAATAAAATATTCTCATCAATTTCATATAATCAACATTTGAACGAATCTGTCATGGAAAGATGCTACACATTCAACAAAGCTCATGGTATGATTCCCTAAGAATATGCAGGTAAGAATCCTCAAACCAATTGGATTTTCAATGACACCATGGACGCTCACAGTAGCATTGTCATCTCTTCCACTACGAAGATGTATGGTGATGGGTTTAAGAACATAAAATTGTGACATGAAATTTGAAGAACGTCATAATGTGACATAGACATTGACGACACCATATGCATGCTGCAATCTAAAATAACCATTAAGGAATGTCGCAGTCCAACACAACCATGTTGGAATGTTTTAATCTATAATAACAATTTCTAGCTGTCAAATCCAATGTAATCGTTTATGAATGTCACAATTTGGCAAAATTCTTTATCAATGTCGCAATATGACATCACATTCATTAACATCACAATGCAACAAAACCCTTAATGTAGATTGTAATGTGACATGACATTTCATGAATGTCACAATCTGACATAGCCATTGATGTGGAAAGATAAATGATACAATATGAAATAGCCATAAATTAACATGGCAAGATAAATGCTACAATCTGAAATAACCATAAAGGAAATTTGCAATGAAAACTACTCAATGCAACATAAACCTTCAAGAACGTTACAATGCAACATAAATATTAAGAAATGCAATAATTTAACATTAAGTAAGCCAAAATGAATGCCATAATCTGTTATCACCATTGAAGAATGACACAACCCAACATAGTGCTTCATGAATGTTGCAATGTGACAAAACACTTAATGAATGTCACAATGTGACATCAAATTTGATGAATGTCACAATGCAAAAAAGCCCTAAATGAACATTGTAATGTGACATGACATTTTATAAACACTGCAATATGACATAGCCATTAACGTGGTAGCATGGATGTAATTATTTGAAATAACCATTTAAGAATGTCACAATCCAACATAATTGTTGATGAACATCACAATGTGACATGTGGTAGCTACTCGGCTCATGACATGTCATCGAGTGACACAAGAGTTACGTCACTCTGGGATTTTTTCTTCAGGAGTTTTACGACCAATACTCTCCCAAAGACCCGAAGTCCCGAGGACCTAAGTCGCGGAGCAGAGGATAGTCATTGGATTAAAGAGGACACGCGTCACTGGATTGTCAACTCCAGGAAAAAGGAAAGGAAGGATGAACGAGAGTTTAAGAATTGAAATCTACGAAGTTCGGAGACACGAAGGAGATCTCGACCATTGATCCAAGAGGGACATGCATCATTGGATCGTGGACTCTAGGTGAAATGCTCTGGGAGAAAACGAGAGTTTGAGAACTAAAAGTCCCAAAATTCAGACTTGCAGAGGAGATTCGGTCCGCAGAATTGAGAGGACAGATCTAAATTGTCTGTTCAAGAGCACCGTCAAGATTGTGAGATCGAAGGTCGTGCTCCATTGTGGGGCCAAAACATGCTCATGCCTTATTTTTTCATGAGAGGACCACAATCAAAACCACAGTTTTGGAGAAAGGATGCATGGAGGCTCATGGTGAATTGTGGGGCGAAAAGTAGTTTGGTCTAAAACACCTTTGGACATGCCTGCAATCACATGGTCACATGAAGCTCATAGCCCAAGGACATATCATGAAAAGGAGCCAGTGCTCACTAGACAAAAATTAGGAAGCACCTTTTTTATTAGGCAATTGGTCACCGCTGGTGGTCACATGAAGGAAGGGGTTTAGAAGCCAAAGAAGCCATAATTGACTAGCTGTAACTGACAGAGAAGATGAAGAGTCTCGACTGCTAGAGAAGCTAAGGAATATCAACATAATGGCCATTGATGATGAACTCACATGCAACAGAACCTACTGAGAAGATGAAGAGTTGACATGATTATAAGGTGATGACTCGACGTGAGAAATGTATGCAGAACAAAGAAGTGAAGTGATTATGCTTTCGAGCGATGTAGGAGAAAGGAAGAGTTGCAGTGAACAACCTGTAGGGCAGAACAGTGACACTGTAAATAGCATGCAAAGGCATTGCACATGAGTCATGCAGAAGGTGCACAGAGAGTATAAAACACAGAACAAAGAAGATTTGGTGTTGTTGTTGAGTGTGATTAATGAGGGTAGAAGCATCAGTGTGCAGGAGAAGAAGCGCAGAAGAAGCGATGAACAAAAATGCAGATCTGAGAGAAGAACAGAAAGCGCAGTAGATATGAGGTGAGGGACACTGATGTAGGCAGAGAAGAGAAGTGTAGCAGAACAGTTGATGAGACTAGTAAGCCATAGATAAATGGTGTATCACTGTGATAAAGTTGTAAAAAGAAAAGATTAATATTTTAGGGTGGAAGGGAGGTGCTAGGAAGGATTGGTGTCCTTAGAGTTTCATGTGGGTACTTGAACACAGGGAGTTGTAGCAAAATTTGCAAGAAGATTAAAGAAAGGATCAGGAAGGTACAAAGACAAGTTTCCCTTCAAATGTTTTAACTGTCGAAAGATAGGTCACTTTGTATCTAAGTTCCCACCCAAGAAGAAGGAACAATACTCTGAAAGTGAAGAGAAGTACAAATACAAAAGATTTGGTAAAAAGAAAAGTTTATGCGTAAACAATGATGATGATCCCTCAGATGATGAAAGTAGTGAATCTTCTATTGAAGATAAGGTTAATGAATTTATGATAATGGCCAAAGAGTATTATGATAATAAACGCACGCGAAGTGATGCTAATGATGAAGAAGTTGTGGTTGACTTGGAAGGAGCGTTGATCAACGCTTTGGAAAAGATTGACAGACTCAAACTTAAGAAGAGAAAGAAAAAACAATTGTTGATACAGTTCAAGAAAGGAAGTAAAAAACCTGATGAAGACTTTTCCCTGCTAAAAATGGAATTAGAAGAGGCAAAGAAAATCGAAGACATTCTGAAACAATAGTTATCAGAAAAGAAGGCAAGATGTGAAGCTCTGGAAGAAGAAGTAGTGAAAACTAGGAAAGAGTTGGAGAAGTTTCAAGCCTTGTATCATCAGAATCTTTCAAGTATCAAAGCCTCAGAAGGATTAGCCATCATTCTGAATCAACAAAGGAATCCAAAATTGAAAACTAGTTTCGATTATGAAGAGGGATCAAGTAGTGGTCAGCCAAATAACCAAGACTCCATCAAGTTTGTCAAATCTACAACCAATGACAACAACAAACCTGCAGAAATAAAAGAAGACAATCAGCCACCCAAGAGGAGTAAATAAAAAGGTGCCACAAGTGAATATGTAGAACAAAGAAATAATGCACCCTCTACTCAAGGAAATCATCAGCATGGAAGAAATCAACCTGCTCAAAGAAGACAATGATTTTCCAGGTACAAATATTTTTTCTATGGATATTGTTTCTACTATTCTAACTTTGGCCACAAAGCTGTAAATTGTTCCTTAAGATTTAGACATGAGCAATCAATATTCCCAAGGAATAAATATCTTCCACAACAGAGAATGAGACAACCAAGCAACAAACAATCATAGATTGCAAATTGTCAAATTAAGTTTAGAGACAAGCAACTGAGGAGGTCAAGAAATAATAAACAGGCAATGAGTAGACAACGTTGCAACAATCACTTTGACCTATTGAACAATGAGATTGAATGATATAAATTTCATAACTTTGGCCACAAAGCCGCAAACTTCCATTTGAATAAGTACAAGGCAGATCCAAGGATAAATCCTTTAGCTAGAAATGCCAGCACATGGAAAAAGAAAGACAGTGAAAAATATGGTCTAGTACTTTCAGCTCAAAAACAAAAGGACCCCTGGTATATAGACAGTGGATGTTCAAAGCACATGACTGGAGACAAGGATAAGTTTATGTCTATAAGTAAAATCAAAACAGGAAATGTAACCTTTGGAAATGATGAAATAGGTAAAATCCAGGGTAAAGGGATGGTGAGTTTGAGTAATGGTAAAGGAAAAGTCCAGGATGTTCTGCTTGTAGATGGTCTGAAACATAATTTTCTCAGTGTAAGTCAAATGTGTGACAAAGGATGTGAAGTGGTGTTCACTTCTAAGGATTGTAAGATAAATTCTGTAAACTTAGGACAAGTGGTGGCTAAAGGCATAAGGGCATAAACTAATGTAAACATGTTGAAAGAAGATAAAGAAGAGTGTCATCTAAGCAAACATGATGAAATCTAGTTAGGGCATAGGAGACTTGGACATCTAAAATTTGACCACTAAATCAAGCTCAAAAATCTTGAGGCAGTAAAAGATCTTCCAAGAATATCAAAGCCACAAGACTCTGTGTGTAAACCTTGCCAAGTAGGAAAGCTAACCAGGACACATTTTAAATCCAAAAACTCTACTTCAACAGAGAAACCACTCAAATTAGTTCATATGGATTTATGCGGACCATCAAGACATGAAGGCACAGGGAAGGAAAACTATTTTATGCTGATCATTGATGATTACTCCAAACTTACTTGGGTTGCTTTTCTCAAAGAAAAAGATGAATAATTTGAGAAATTTAAAATATTTAAGGCTTTAACTAAGAATCAAACATGCAAGAGGTTAAAGGCAGTAAGATTAGACAGAGGAGGATAATTTATGTCAAGTGAGTTCAAGGAATTCTGTTATAAACATGGGATCAAGAGAGAATACAGAATCCCAAGAACTCCACAACAAAATGGAGTAGTTGAGAGGCAAAACAGAACATTTCAACAAATGGCCAGGTCAATGATGAATGAGAAGAATGTTGGTCAAACTTACTGGGTAGAAGAAATACACACAATAGTCCATATTCTTAACAAGGCCTACCTTAGGCCACATAGTGACAAGACACTGTATGAACTATGGTATGGGCGACCTGCCTCAATCAAACACTTCAAAGTCTTTGGGAGTAAGTGCTACATAAAGAATAATAATGAAAACCTTGGCAAGTATGATGACAGGGTTGATGAAGGCATCTTCTTAGGATATGATACCAATAGTAAAGAATATAAATGCTTTAATAAAAGATTGCATAAATTAGTTGATTGCATTGATTTAAAGGTTGATGAAGAAGTCCCAGAAAAAGAGGAGAGAAATATAGAGCCTACTACAGAGGACATAGATGAAACGAAAGATGAACAGGTCCAAGAATCAGATGAAGAAGAGACACCCATACAAGAAGAGTCAGGACAATAATCAACATCAAATCCTTCCTCCAGAATTACTCAAAAGAATCATCCTGAAAGTCAGATAATTGGTGAGAAATACAAAGGTGTACAAACCAGGAGAAGGATAATCAAAGACACCGAGAAATCACATATGGCCTTCATATCCATGGTGGAATGAACTTCAATGAAGCCAATGAAGATGTAAATTGGTTAAAATCAATGAATGAGGAAATGGACCAGATTGAAAAGAATGGCACTTAGGAACTCGTTCCTAGGCCAACAAATAAAAATATAATAGGATCCAAATGGGTCTACAAAAATAAGATGAATGAGTAAGGAAAAATTGTAATAAATAAGACTATATTGGTCTGCAAAGGATATGCTCAAATAGAAGGAATGGACTTTGATGAAACATTTGCACCTGTAGCAAGACTAGAAGCTATTAGAATGTTTCTTGCCTATGCTTGTCATAAACAATTTAAAGTATACCAAATGGATGTTAAGTCATCTTTTCTAAATGGAGATATAAAAGAAGAAGTCTATATGGAACAACCAAAGGGTTTCCAACTGTCAGATAACCTTGACTTTATCTGCAAGCTGAAGAAATCCTTATATGGGTTGAAACAAGCTCCTCGTGCCTAGTATCACACACTAGATATGTATCTACAAAACAAAGGGTTCAAGAGAGGAACAGTTGACAACAATCTATATATCAAAATAGAGGGTAATGAACTTCTCATTGTGTTGGTCTATGTAGATGACATCATCTTCGGTAGTAATAATGCTTCATTGGTAAAATGGTTTTCTTCTGCCATGCAGTCTGAATTTGAAATGTCTATGATAGGGGAACTATCATTTTTTCTTGGCCTACAAATTACTCAGAGGTCTGAAGGAATATTTCTTTCTCAAGAAAAATATCTAAGAGAAATGTTGAAAAGGTTTCAAATGGAATATTCTAAACCTATGAGCACACGTATGGTCACTGGATGTAAGTTAAACAAAGATGATGATTCACCTGATGTTGATCAGATTTCATATAGGTCTATGATAGACAACCTATTGTACATCACAACATCCCATCCAGACATAATGCATGCTGTTGGCATGGTAGGAAGGTATCAGGCTGCACCTAAACAGAGTCATTTGTTAGCTGTCAAAAGAATATTTAGATACTTGAAAGGAACAATGGACTATGGCCTATGGTATCCTAGAAATCAAAATTTTCAACTATCATTCTATTCAAATGTTGATTGGGATAACTGCGTAGATGAAAGGAAAATAACGAGTGGAGGTGCATTCTTCTTAGGATATTCCCTTGTATCATGGTTGAGAAAGAAGAAAGGTTCCATTTCCTTATCAACTACAGAAGTTGAATACATTGCAGTTGCCACCTAGTGTACCCAAGTGTTGTGGATGATTCAGACACTTGCAGACTTGGAGGTAAATTATACCGAACCGATCCCAATACATTGTGATAATGCCAATGCAATTAGTGTGTCAAAGAACCCTGTGTTTCACTCCAAGACCGAGCATATACCCATAAAGTATCAGTTCTTGAGGTAATAGGTGACCAAGACTGTTGTTTCTTTGCATTATATTCCTTCCAAAGATCAGATTGTTGATATCTTCACTAAACCGCTTGCAAAATATCAGTTTGAGTATCTACGCGAGAAGTTAGGCGTGAACCCATTATCAACTTATGAGGGTCCATCCTGTTAGGGGGATTATGTATTGGTTGAATATATGATACCTCCGAAAAGTACTGCAACAAATCAGGGGGAGCCGGTTTTCTTTGACATTGGTGTCAAAGGGAGAGAAAAGGAGTGGTCTGGATGCTACAGTTGGAGATCTAAGTAGAACAGTGAAGTCATTCAGGGTTTCCATCAATTCCAAAGGGGGAGATTGTTGGCATGTTCAAAGGCAAAGTGTGATTTTCATTGATGGAAAGAACAACAATGGATACACATAAGAGAAAGATCGAGAATCTCAGGAGGAATAGCATGAGTATGCAAAGATCAAAGCTCAGAAAGAAGTGTATGCTCAGGAGAGACAACATTTTGAGAAGTGCAGACAAGATCCCATACATCGAGGCTCATAGAAGGATCAAAGGTTGTAGCCTTTGACACTTAGAGATTTGAGAAAGCCAAATCTCAGGAGGAGGAGAGACAATGGTCGTTGGATCACCAATCCCAAAATACCCGATGTCCATCAAATCAGAGTCCAGTGACCAGAGGAAGCGCATAGGAGAAGTACAAATATAATCCGTTGGATCTGAGTGCCGAGGACCAACAACCATCGGATCCAGTATAACTGCAAATAGGATAAGGCCAAGAACCATCCTCCAAATCCGTGAAACATGAAATCACGATAAGATCTGAACTGTTGGATCTAGAGGACACGTGGTGAGAGATCAACATTTTACTGACTCGAGAGATGGAGAAGTCAAAGGTGAGAGTTGCAGGAACTTGTGATATGAGAAGTTGTGAAATGATTTGGTTCTTTCGATCCAGAGGAAACGTGGTGAGAGATAAACATTTCGCTTACTCGCGAGATGGAGAAGTCAAAGGTGAGAGTTGGAGGAACTCACGATATGAAAAGTCGCAAAATGATCGGGGTCGTCGGATCACCGAGGTTCTTGACCGTTGATCTGATATGAAGTCCGAGTCCACGATATTGATCATAGTCATTGATCAGAGGGAGAGATCTCGACCGTTGACCTGATATGAAGAATTTCATAGTTTTGCGAGTTGGGAGAATCGAGGAAACTCGCAACACAACTTCTCGAAACATGATGACTAGGCAATATCTGGGTCGTTGGATCACAGAGGGCTATGTGCCGTTGATCTAGAGTATTGGGTATTGGGAGTTGGAAGAGTCAGGGTTGGCTCACGTTCAAACACCTGACACGCAAAGTTGCGATTTGATCAGAGTCGTCGATCAAAGGGAGAATGAGGATTGTTGATTCAAGAAGGACATGTGGCAGGCCATGTCAGCAGACCACGTCAGCAAGGACACGTTAAAATCATTGAGAAGTCCAGGTTAAAAATCAAATATGAAAATCATTAAAGAAAAGAAAATATAACAAAAGCATAATTTCAATGAAACAAAAGCATAATCTCTTACAAATTCATTTTGTCAAGCACAAAAGACACTCCATTTACTCCAACCAGATCATTAATTGCAATTAGAAAGCACCAACATAAGAGACATAGGAAACAAATACAAAGGTAATCTTAGAAGCAAGGGTACTAGGGATGAGTGAGATTTTATTCAGCTATGGACGAAGGAGTGAACAAGAGGCGGTCTCAGTGGGTAGCTACTAACCCCTTTGTGAACCAAACAACATAGTTGTGCCAACTAATGTTGATATAGAAAGTTCAGTGTTGCTTCTTATTAGAGGTGGAATATGGGTTGGCTCCTCCAAGACTAGGTTGGAGGTCTCCAAGCTACCAAGGATGATGGACAAATCTGGATCACTATTGAGCAATGCATTGTAATCATAGGTGGTGTGGTGGTGAGGAGGCAGTGAGGTGAGGAGTTGACGAGGCACTACAGAACATAGACTACATTGAGCAAAGTAGAGTATCCATTTTCATAGACTACAGTGAGTAGAGTAGAGTATCCACTGCAATGAGCCTAATTCATTGTAGCATTGTGAGAGCCTCTAAAATGACCAATGAGAAATTTGTTTTTTTAATCATTTTTTAATTGTAGGAATTAGTAAAAAAAAAACTTTATCACAATCAAAGACTAATAAATTTATAATGATTAATATATATCCATTTATAACATATTCATTAACTTTATAATGATTTGAAAATCTTTTGACATGGTTCCTAGGAAAAACCTTTGTAATAAGTTCAAAGAGATAAAAATGCTTCTTGAGTTGAGGGCTGCTACAATAAAGATGTATGAGAATGCTATTGCTAAGTTTAAAAACATTGAGGGCTGGTCAAAAGAGATTAATTGCAATATCAGAGTCAAACAAGGTTGTCCCTTGTCCCCTACCCTTTTTGGCATATACATTGACAAGTTAGAAGATTGCTTGGAAAAAGTAGCTTATGTTGGCCCTACTCTCATGGATATAGTCATCAATCTTCTTCTTTATGCCGATGATATCGTTCTTATGGCAAGGAGTCCCCATGATCTTGAAAACCAATTAAGAATCCTCAATGATTTTTGCTCCAATATGGGTATGACCGTTAATACTGATAAGACTAAGGTCATGATTATTAAATCCAATAAGATCCCTTATGATACCTTCGTATATGACAACAACAACTTGGAGGAAGTGACTTCATACAAATATCATAGTATTGATATTCACCACAAGCTCAATTGGAATTATAGCATTGAGAAAATGATTATTGGGGGATGGAAAGTTTATTATGGGCTTGAAAACAATTGTAAATCAGGTGATCTTTGGAGTTGGGATAAGAAGAAACTCCTCTTTGACACTCTTGTTACACATGTTATTCTTTATGGATGTGAAGTCTGGGGTTGTAGTTTCTCTCATGAATCTTGGAGAAAGATAGAGAAAATACAAAAGAATTTTATAACCTATAATCTCAAAATTAAAGGAAATACGCTCTATCCCATCCTCCTCTTAGAAACAAGCCTCTTCCCCATTGAGAGCATGGCTATGACTAGATACCTAATGTATTGAACAAGTTAAACAACATGGAAGACACGATGCTTCTTAAAATTGATTCAAAATCGAGTCATAACCACCATCGACTCAAGCGAGGATGGCATAAAGATGCCCAATCTTGGCTAAACTATTGGGGAATCATGGAAGACATCATTTTGGAGAATAAATATACTATTAAAAAAAATGTCAAATCAAAATTTAAGGAGAAAATGTGGTGTGATAAAGAGTTAGAGGACAAAACCAAAATTAAGGTATTATAAGGATGTAATCAACCATAATCTAGAAGATCAAAATTATCTATCTGTTTTTCCAGGTGTAAATAAAAAAAATAAGCATTGCTAAGATAAGGACAAATTCTCACAAGTTCCATAGTGAAATTGGGCATTGGTCAGTTCCTAAAACGCCATGGGATGAAAGAGTGTGTCACCTTTGTGACACTAAGAAGGTTGAGGATGAAAAACACTTTCTCTTAGATTGTCTAGACTACACCCATATTAGATCTCATTTTCAAAATATTTGTCACACTACCAACCTTCCTAACCTCTTAACTCAACAAAAGTATGGTGATCTTGGAAAGCTTGTCTTAATGCTTTTCGAGCACATAAACAAAATTCTAAAGAATCAAGTAATCGCTTACCCTCTTAAGGTTTGATAGACCAATTTGGTCTTAGTAGAAGTTTTTTTTTTTGTAAATAAAAGTGTTACTATATTAGAAGCTTCCAAAAAAACCAGTTTTAACATTGCCAAGTCATACAGGCCGCAGTTACTGGACTGCCCCATCACGGAGGAAACCAGTCCAGCCGGCCCGTTATAGTTGGGCTATTAAACATAAGCAAAATAAAGAGAACATAACTTGTCTATTGCATTCCTATTGGACCTAGACATTTAGACACCTGGAAACTAAGCAGAGTAAGCCTGGACACATGGCTGGTAGGTCGGCCAAGTGGCTGGGGGATCCCCGGGTTCAGGCTCATAGTCCCCAGGCTCGTCGCGCTCCTGAGTGCGCACAGCTGCAGTGGCATTGTCCTCTTGCATCGCCTCCTCCTTGCGCTTGCCTGGTGTGCTTGTCTCAGGATGCAGGACTCCATCGCCCTCGACTCCGGGGTCTTCGTCTTCGGCCTCTGCGTTGGAATTTGGGAACAATGCATCGCGCAAGGATGCCAGAATTTGGAGGCAGTCGGCCACCTTAATCTCCGTGACCTCCACACGAAAGTGCAAGTCTGCAACCTCCTGCCTCAGCTCAAATACTAGGGTATACAGAGTGGCTAAGTTGTCCCGGAGGTGCGCTTTGTCAAAGGGAGCCGGGCTACCTGTCGCTGGAGGACTGGATTGACTCTGAGAGGTTTGGCCTTGGCCCAGGTTGCTGGCGGGAGGTTGGGATGGTTCGGGGTCAGGGAGAAGCCGATGCAGAGTAATTGAGGAACTTGGGATAATGGCCATGGAGCTCAAATGCGGAGGCTGCAGATTTACAGGGGGTGAAACTGTTTGAAGGCTGGGCTGAGAATCGTCGGAGGAAGTGTCTGGTGGAGAGAGCGAAGGTTGTCGAGGCCTCCACGGCGCTCCTCGCCGTGGTTTGCCTCATGGCCTCGGCATGGAGCAGTCGATAGGAAGTGCAGAGGGAGCGAAGGTCAAAGAGTTACAGAGGGGGAGGGGCTCGTGCTCGCACCAGAGGAAACAAACAGGGTGACTGCCAAGCTTCGGCGGAATGAGCCCGAATAACATTACCGTCGCCATTATAGCCCGACGCATTTGAACGCACAACGAAAGGACTCCTGCGTAAATGCCCTTCATATCAGAATTGATGCGATTAAATACCTGGTGGGGTGACGGGCCTTTGCACATGCCTGGCATGTGTGTCCATACCACGGCGCCCAGTCCCCTCAACCGCCACTTGCCACGATACGCCTTGTGACACCCCATCCGGGGGGTCTTAGTAGAAGTTAATCATCATTGAACCACTTTAATTTATAATGAAGTTTGTAATCATGATTTGAGAAACTTCATATTCATTAACTTTATAATGATTTTGAAAAACACTTTACTGCCTTTTATAATATATTCATTATATATTTTATTTAGCAGATAAATAAATTGTTACCATTAATAGTTAGTCACAGTACTAGGAGTAGGTTAACTCGGGAGCAATCTTCCCTACCGAGTTTCATTTTTTAGGCAAAAAATAATGGGCCTGAATGCGGCCAAATTTTCAAGGGTAGTCTGAGTTTCTTTTTAGGCAAAAAAATGGGCCTGAATTTGGCCAAATTTCCAAGGGTAGTCTGAGTTTCGCATGGATCAAAGTTTCATGCATCTCAAAACCTAACTGCAAGGGTTTTGCCCCAATTTAAACCAACCCAGATGCTCAGAAAATCAATCAGAGTTTTGGATTGGCCGAAAATTTAAAAGCGGACGACCAAAAACCTACCAAAAAAGTAACTTAGAAGGGAAAATTACTCCCAAGTTAGCCCACTCCTATGCACTACCGTTGTGTTGTATTGTCCTTAGGTGGCAGACCGCTGTAAGCCAGAAACTAGAACTTGAGTTTGTCAAATCCATGCGCATCTTTTCAAGTCGTATCGTGTAAGGTGAGGTTCTGTTACTGATGTACCGAAAACATTTTTTGGTTAAATGGGAGCTCTTTAAAGTCAATGTTGAATTGTTAAATGATGTTAAATCTTTCCCAAGACTCTGGACCTGGTCCAACGACAAACCGATTCAAATTAATTGTAATCAGGTTGGAATTTCAATTTCAAAGTCAAATTTGATGTTTATAATCACATTGTTAAATGTTTTACATTTTCAAGGCTGTTTGATTATGAGTACTCTTGAATGTTGACTGTATTTAATGGTTAAATTGTTTATCCACGTGCAATTTCATGGTCAAATTTCAGCACGAAACAAAATTAAGTAGCTCGATTATAATGTTTTGATTTACAGCTTTTGTATTGAAGTCAAATTGTAAAAATAGATAATGAAGTTGTCAAAACTGTGAAATTTGATGAGTTATTTTGTTTTGAAATTTTTATTATACTCTTTAAAAATCATCTATAAATATTAAAATATATTTTTTTCTAAATAATGATGATTCAACACATTCACAAATAAAACCCAATATTATTTTTAATAACGCTTACCAATTAAATTATAATAAAGATAAAATAAATACAAAACTCTGCTGGGGTATTGTATTTGCGATTTCCATGTGCAACCCATATTCGTTCTCCACACACCTACGCTTCACTTTCTTCCAACCGTGCCGTGTCGTGTACGACAGGGGAGAAGTATTATAATCTAAAAAACAGCCAAGTAAAGAAATCTCTTGCATTTGTATCCTTGTCGTTACCCACATGCTACGCTTCGGTTGCTTCCCAAGGGTGCCGTGTTGTCCGAGAACGGGAAAATTATTATATTCTCGAAAACAAAAAGGTAGAGGAAAACGGAAACCGTTACGCTGATCTTTTTTCGATCAGTCTCCATTGAATTCAACTTTCTGCCAGAATTTTATTCCATTCGCATCTCTAGATGTTCATATGCAGTCATGCTGCAAGGGAAATTATTGTAATCCCAAAAGAAAAAGTAAAAAGTAAAGAAAAAACGGAAACGGAAAACGTTAGACCGAGTTTTTGAAATGGTCTCCATTGAATTCAACTTGGGGCCAGAATTTTATTCCATTCGCATATCTAAATCTACTTATGCACGTCAAATGCTCGAACTGCTGGAGCCTGGGTGCCTAATCTTCATTCAAAGGAAGCAGAACAGATCGATTCTCTGCTCAATACTTTCTTGCAAATTCCGTGTCAGAGAGCATTGAAGGAATCAGATGTTGTGTCTGTGAATAAACCAAGAAAAATCCGGACATTCTAAGAGCAGCCGTAACGACTGTATCGTTGTAAGAGTGAATCCCACGGAGTCTTAGGTCTTTCGACAGACTGTAAACAAGATGAACACGCTCGGCCTGAGAAATTTTATCAACGGTATTGTAGTATTAGCTGAATGAATATTTTGTGGCTGCAGTTTTTACAGATATGGTTGGTGTTATTTAATTTTTCAATGGCATGACAGTATTAGCTGAATGAATCTTTTGTTGCTGCAGACTTTGACAGAGATCTAAAATCAAATAACGATACAGGAGTGGAGCTCATACCTGTCCACTGTAGCAGTTTCAACGATTTTCAGATAACGATACGGGCCCGGGGTTTCGAATCGAAGTCATTTAGTCTTACAACGATACAGTCGTTACGGCTGCTCGTGGAATGTCCAGCGTTTCCTTGGTTTCTTCACAGACACAACATCTGATTGCGTCAATGCTCTCTGACACGGAATTTGCACGAAAATATTTAACAGATAATGGTAAGGGGCTACAAATGAGACACCAAATGTTCGTCTGTGGAGTGCGTGTGGCTGGCGTCAATTGCTTGAATAGCAACGACGGTTTGTTCTGCTGGGTGGATCTCAGACATCTTCTGCAGTCTCGTAACCAAGAAGGAGCCATTAAATTGTGGAAGATAATATTAGAAGAGTTTGGTTCGAATGTTTCTCCCGGTTCTTCTTGACACTGTAGTGATCCTGGGTGGTTTAGTTTCTGCTTTTCTTATATGAGCGATCAGACCGTGCAAGAGTCGTTGAATCAGATTCAGCTCTTTATGGAGAGGAGGAGATCGAATACGATATATGATAAGGAACGGGCATATCAGAAAAAACTAGAACGAAAAATTCAATTTCACTGAAAAAGACTGACTCTGCGTTGAGGTTGATGCTTGGTTGAGGTCGATGACGTCCATTCAAGCGGGTGTTTGCGGGTCGAAGAAGAAACCGGATCGGATGTTAAAGTGCAAAACAGCACAGGGCATGCTAACCATTTTGTTGCTAATTCAGTCGATGGCTTTATTAATTCAGTCGAATAAAATTGGAAGATTAGCATTTTTCATGTACTAATATATATAAATCTAGGAATGTTCTAAATTTTAGTTAATTGGTTTTAGTTTGGATTGTTGAGAAAAATTATTGTTATCTTTTCACATGGTATAATATTTTAATGGTTTCAGCTTTGTTTTACTATATGTAATGGAAAGTTTTCTTTAATTATTAAGGAAATTTATTTTTGTTAATTATTTTGGTTGTGAAATATTTTAGGAGATTCTATTGCCCCTCATTAATCTTATATTTATATTGATGATTTGGATTTGAGATATGTAATTATTTTTATTATATTTTGTAAATAAAATTTTATTATATTTTGTAAGTGAAATTAACAATACAATTATTTATATTTATTTTTTAAAAATTATTTTTGTTTGTTTTATAGTTTAGTATAGGAGAGATGTTCATATAACATAGTGCATTAAAATAATTAAATCATTAAAATTATAATACAAATTTTAAAAATGTTATATCATTTCTATTATATATATATATATATATATATATGCAATATTAGAGAAAGTGTATAATAATACACTTTCTCTAATATTCCCCCATATAACACACTTTCTCTAATATTCTTCCCACTCCTACCTTCACCCCACTCCTTCCTCATATTGAGGGTGAGGGTTGGAGGAATATTAGAGAAAGTGTATTATACACTTTCTCTAATATTCCCGTCACCCTTATAAGTGTATTATACACTTTTTCTAATATTCTCTCCACCTCCACTTTCACTCTTATATATAGTATCAAGGAGATGTTGACCTAACTTAAAGCATTAATAAATAATAACTAGTCTAGATCCATTTAACTCTGAATTTATCAAGTATTTAGAGAAATCAAATCTCTAAAAATGCAATCCTTGAAGTTATCTACCAATTTTACACTCTAAAATATATTTAAACTTAAAATCTTATAAGATAGATTGATTATAAGTTATGCCAACTGTATATTCCATATTAAAAGATTCGTAGTTGTCAAAAATAGTGATTTAAGAATTACAGAAAATTCAAAAATTGTATTTGAGTGAAATTCTGGAAGGGCGACACGCGATTCTGGTTAGACAGCGAGCATATAGTAGTGGTTAGACTGTTAACAGGCAGGACATG
>JASDQU010241125.1:598-13906 GCA_032191745.1 Picea mariana | reverse complement strand
TTGAATTTATCAAGTATTTAGAGAAATCAAATCTCTAAAAATGCAATCCTTGAAGTTATCTACAAATTTTACACTCTAAAATATATTTAAACTTAAAATCTTATAAGATAGATTGATTATAAGTTATGCCAACTGTATATTCCATATTAAAAGATTCGTAGTTGTCAAAAATAGTGATTTAAGAATTACAGAAAATTCAAAAATTGCATTTGAGTGAAATTCTGGAAGGGCGACACGCGATTCTGGTTAGACAGCGAGCATATAGTAGTGGTTAGACTGTTAACAGGCAGGACATGCACGATTTACAGGTGGCATGCGAATTTCCTCGTGGTGGCTAGTGGTGTGAAGGTGGGTGGGTTGACAGTTAAGAACCAGCGCATGCAAGATTCGGGTGCTGGGTGGAACATACTTTGTCACGTGAATATTAATAATATTATAATATTTTTATTAATATTAATACTATTATTAATGCTAGGTTCACATTAATATTATAAATTTACAAAATATATTTATAAAAAGTTATAATTTATTTATAATTAATTTATCAAGAAAATTATATTAAAAAATAGAAGAACTGTGGGACCGGACTCACCAAACTGCGCATGGATCAAATCCAATCAATAAATGACTACTCATCGGTGACTACTCACTAACATCCTCGCTCGCAGTGTCGGCAACACCCTGCCCTGTGCCCCTTCCCTTTTGAAAGTCACCACTGGATCTATAGATAATCTCTCCGAAATCTTCAACCCGGCTGCTCGCTCTTTGATCGGTGATTCACAAGCCACTACATCCGGGGATCCAATATTATCACAGGTTAATGTTAATATATTACTTTTACTAAATGAAATTTTAAAAAGTTATAATTTAATAAAATTTAATTTTTAATAATATTATGATATTAATAATATTATAATATTATTATTAATATTAAAAATAATATTAATATTATTAATGTTAGTTTTACATTAATATTATAAATTTACAAAATATAATTACACTGAAGGTGTTATATAAGGAAAAGGTTCTCTTGGAGATCTTCCTCTTGTATCCAAAGCGTATGAAAAATTTCTATATGTTCATTAGTAATCACGAATCCTTGCTTTCCACATGTCTTCTCTTCAACCACTCACTTGCCGTTGAAATGGGTCGTCAGAATTGTTCTCACGGAGATGAATGGCGCAACCTCCAACGTCCTTTTAGGATTTCGCTCTCAGCGATCTCAGGGTCTGTGGCCCTTTAGCTTCAATAAGATGGCCCAAGAATGGAAAATCGAGGGCATTTTTACACTGAATGCCTATCATAATGGAGGCCTTCATCGTCTGTCAAGGCCTATCAGAATTGACAATCTGACAAGCAAATAATCTTATCTCTGCCACGTGTATTTTTCATCACCTCCAAATTGTGATCTCCCCTTAAGGGTCATTCCTTTGTTGCTCATCAGAGGTTGGCCATCGTAGATCCTGTCTCCGGGGATCAACCCTTGTACAATGAAGATAGACAAATAACTGTCACTGCGAGTCCACTGAGTCCTTCCAAGTTACTTCACATATTTAATATGAGATTTGGTTTCATTCATAAGTTGCAAATGTTTGCTCAATTATTCACTTGAAGTTTTGGTATTGCAGGTGAAAGAAGAAATATATAGCCACAAGAAACTAAGGGAACAACTCAACTTTCACAAGTTTCAGACTGGAAGAGATTGTGAAATTGTAGCTCATCTCGTGAATACCCAGCTGTGTACTCTGCCTTCCATTTTTCTCAATTGTTAGCTCCTTTTTCAATTTTGCATATATGAAATACGCCCTCTAGATAGAAACTTAAATCACTAAGGAAAAACGACTCTGTCGTCCAATATTATGTCAATAATTTGAAGAGGGAGCAATTTGGAGAACAACAATTTACAAGTGTAGTGTGTGTGTTTGAGTTGGAAGGGGAGCATGCCTTTATAAGAAGGTTAAAGATCTTATAAAGTGTGTTTAAAATAACGTTATTCAATGCCTTAGTATGAAGATGTCAATTCTCCGAATTTCACGACATCTGATCAATTCAACTGTCAAACTGTAGAATGGGAAAAAGGTACAAGGCCCTGGTGGAATGGCTGGAAAGTCAACACACACAGAGACACGAACGTTATTGTAAGTCGAGGAAAAGCAACGGTCAGTTGACTTACGCTAACCAAAGTGAGGACAATCCATGCACTCAATTGTAGACACTCCCTTAAACGACGACACACACCTGTCACCTACTCTCATACGGAAACGACCCTTGCGCAAGTGGCCAACCACGGTGGGGTCGAAGTTTAATTATGTCGAAAGGCTTACATCTATTGATAATGGGCAGATTTAATAAGGGTTTTGTGCTTAATAAGTTTTCTATAAACAGGATTAAATATAGTTGGAATATTCTTAGTAGTCACACAAAATAAATGGCTGTGATTTCAATCATTAATTTCTTAGCTATTATAAAGACATCAGTGTATGTGTTTACTTTTTTACATTTACCTAATCATATTTAAAAATTACTTTGATAGCTAATTGATTGCCACTTGATTGCCACTTAGGTGATTAACAGAAATTAAAATATTAACACCAAATAAATGAAGTGCAACAATTTATTTTATTTGTTAATCAATAATAAAATTTAATAAATTCTTTACCAACCGATACTTTTCGGCATTCTCCAACTACTGTATTAGCGGCTGTGCTAATTATGTTGCAGACCCCCTGGTCCCTGGATACGTGTTATGTTGACCATTCACATAAATGATGAGAACCGACTTACCGACTTCGTTACAGTTCTCGATGCCCTTTGAAACAGGAAACAATGAGATACAAGAGATGCACATTACTGGTAATTTTTATTTTTGTGATTTAATATATAATGATAGATATCTTTTCATTTTTTTTCAATTTCTGCTCGTGAATTGCCATGACGGTTTTGGGGTTTAACGTCCTTTGGATTTCTAAGAGTATGATGAGAATGTCCTTTGTCTTTTTAAGAGTACAATTGTTAATTATTGATTTCTCTGTGATCTGAAAGTATGAGGACTATGGCGAGAAGTTCGTGAACATGTTGGATGGAATGTTCTCTTTTGTTTTGTTTGACACTCGTGACCAAAGTTTCATAGCTACTCGATATGCTTTTGGAATCACTCCCCTCTACATCAGGTGGGGGTTTGATGGTCTGTTCTTGTACACACCGATTTTCATCTCTTATGATGGCCAACCTTTGATGAGCAAGAAAGGAATGCCCAAATTGTGATCTACCCTGATGGTCAGCTTCTCGTATCATTGCTTCTAATACCTCATCCACTAGTGATTCCCATGTGGATGTGGGATCCCTCCACATAATTCTCCAATAACTTTCCTCCTGTGGGTATTTTACTGAACAAGAAGAAGTCGATCAAGAAAGCGATGTAGAGATCAAGAAAATCAAGTAGGGGTTGATGGTACTTTAGAAGTTTAGTGTGAGAAGGAAACGACCAATCCCTTGCACCTATTGTGCCCCTGACAAACATCCCACTTATCACATATCTTTTCATGCAATTGATTTCGATGAAGTAATTGATTAAACTAAAATGACATGCCATGTGAAATCTATTGACTCATTAGTGTGATTAAACTAAAATGACATGCCATGTGAAATCTATTGACACATGAGTGTGCCATGTTATGTGGACTTTACTAACCTCTTTCCCTGTAGGAGAACCTTGTTGATATTTATTAATCTATGTCTTGTGAATGTTAAATTCAGAGCTACAATGTCGTGGAATGAGACTTTTTTGACAATTCATCCCAACAACTAACTTTACCTTAGGGTGACATAGCTTCATAATGTCTCAAAGAAAGATAAACAATATAACAATCAAGAAAGAAGCAACGATATTTATTTTCTTTGACTTCTCTCTTCTTATGTGTTTGTCAAGGAACAAATAACTTAGAGTAGTGTTGAATTTCGAGAATAAACACCACTATATAGCCAATGTAAATAAATATCATATCTTGCACTGTAAATATCATATTGTCCTGTGAGTATTTCTAAGAATCCAGGAAGGGTCTTAATGATTATGTGGGTCTTTAAAAAAATACATGTTGGCAACTGACAATTTGGCCATAACTCCCAATAGTAGGAAAACATTAAATTTAAAGAAGAGGAGCTTGGAAGAGGAAGGTGGATTAGAGTTTTCATCATTGAGCAGGTGTTCCGCATCTTTAAACATTTTAAGTAGTCATAGATGCCTTATGGTATGCCACCCTCTTGTGCATCGAGAGTGTTGTAATCCTCCGTTTCTAATCCCTCAATTATTGAAGAGGGATAATAAACCAATACAATTTTAGTTCCGTCTTTTAGAAAAAAGTTCACAAATATTCCAAAAGTTATATCGTTATGCGAAAGGCATTTTTAAGAAAACTTTGGCACAAAAATTGAAACCTATAGATTGGAAAACCACTTCTTGTATAACGTAGGTATTAAAATGGAAGGAAAATGGAAAACCAATATGTGAGATGTACCCAACCTCTGGTCTAATAATGGGGTACTTAAAGCAGCCAAATTGTCACTAAAAACCTTCTAAATATATCTCTAAATACTCAATAGTAGATATTAATGCAATTGAAAATTATTACATGCAATTCATTAAATAAAATCTATTACAATTTATCATATCAAAACATCATATATAAACAACAATTTAATACTTATATTCAATACTCTACACACATGGCATGGAATGGTTGTGTAAAAGTGATTTTCCACCTAGCCCTACGCATCCATTGTGGATGTGGCCCTTAGCTAGGTTATGAGATGACAAGGGTAAGGGACATTTTTGCTAGCTTTTTCTCTAAACACACCCTAGAAAATACTAAATAATTGATCTAAATAACATCCAATATGATTTTCCCAATGCCAGATGCACTAATGCAAATCCATGCAACATCCACTACCAACACACTTCATGTATCAAATTTTCCTCAATACCAACACTCACATCAGCTCAACCATTCCACGATCATTGATTTTTGAAAATACTATAATACATAGGACATTATTAGTGATATTGCTATCCTTTCTTAGTGATATTTCCATTTAAGACACTACATTGAATAATTGGACATTTGTATATTACAATTGAATTGGATTATCAATCAAAGTGATAGAACAATCTAACCCAATGTCGTAAGTTATCCCCAACTAACATGAATGCTATGAATCATTGTGTAGATTCATTTCTATCAACCACAATGAAGAGCATATGAAGAAAATTGAGAAACCATAACAATAGCATAATGAAAAAATGGAAAGAGATACAAAGAAAATCAATCCCTACTTTTTAAAAATGCTAAGAAAAAATCTCTCAAATAAAATATTCTCATCAATTTCATATAATCAACATTTGAACGAATTTGTCATGGAAAGATGCTACACATTCAACAAAGCTCATGGTATGATTCCATAAGAATATGTAGGTAAGAATCCTCAAACCAAATGGATTTTCAATGACACCATGGACGCTCACAGTAGCATTGTCATCTCTTCCACTGCGAAGATGTATGGTGATGGGTTTAAAAACATAAAATTGTGACATGAAATTTGATGAACGTCATAATGTGACATAGACATTGACGACACCATATGCATGCTACAATCTAAAATAACCATTAAGGAATGTCACAGTCCAACACAACCATGTTGGAATGTTTTAATCTATAATAACAATTTCTAGATGTCAAATCCAATGTAATCGCTTATGAATGTCACAATCTGACAAAATTCTTTATCAATGTCGCAATATGACATCGCGTTCATTAACATCACAATGCAACAAAACCCTTAATGTAGATTGTAATGTGACATGACATTTCACGAATGTCACAATCTGACATAGCCATTGATGTGGAAAGATAAATGATACAATATGAAATAACCATAAATTAACATGGCAAGATAAATGCTACAATCTGAAATAACCATAAAGGAAATTTGCAATGAAAACTACTCAATGCAACATAAACCTTCAAGAACGTTACATTGCAACATAAATATTAAGAAATGCAATAATTTAACATTAAGTAAGCCAAAATGAATGCCAGAATCTGTTATCACCATTGAAGAATGTCACAACCCAACATAGTGCTTCATGAATGTTGCAATGCGACAAAACACTTAATGAATGTCACAATGTGACATCAAATTTGATGAATGTCACAATGCAAAAATGCCCTAAATGAACATTGTAATGTGACATGACATTTTATAAACGTTGCAATATGACATAGCCATTAACGTGGTAGTATGGATGTAATCATTTGAAATAACCATTTAAGAATGTCACAATCCAACATAATTGTTGATGAACGTCACAATGTGACATCACATTTCCTTAATGTCACAATGCAAATAAACATTTATTGAACATTCCAATGTGACATGACATTTGATGAACATCTCAATGTGACATAGCCATTGATGACACCATATGCATGCTGCAATATGAAAGAACCGAATGTCGCAATCCAACATAACCATGTTGGAATGTCATAATCCAAAATAACCCAAGAAAAAAGTTGTAATGCGATAACAACCTTGATGATTGTCACGATGCGATAGCATCTTTGATAAATTCTACAACAAAACCCTTGATGAATGTCACAATGTGATAAAACCGTTGACGAATGTCACATTGTGACATCAACTTTGATAAAATCATCAATATAAATAATATTATTAAACCATTAATCCTGGTTAACCACAATCAAACACCATAGTGAACCATAATGAATAATCGACAACCAAAGTCAACTAATATTAGAGTGACATGGCCCTGATGATCGTCACAATGCAACATAACCATTTGGGATTGAGAAATCTAATGGAGATGAATATTAACATCATAGTGTGACATAACAATTAACGCCACCATATGCATGCTGCAATCTAAAATAACGATTAAGGAATATTGCAATCCAACATAACTATGTTGGAATGTTGTAATATGTAATAACAATTTACAAATGTCACAATCCAACATAATCGTTGATGAATGTCACAATGTGACAAAATTCTTTATCAATGTCGCAATGTGACATCACATTTCATTAGCATCACAATGCAACAAAATTGTTAATGAAGATTGTAATGTGACAATACATTTGATGAATGTCACAATATGACATAGACATTAACGTGGCAATATAAATTCTATAATCTAAAATAACCATAAAGGAAATTTGCAATGCAAACTATTCAATGCAACATAAACCTTCAAGAACATTACAATGCAACATAAATATTAAGCAATGCAACAATTTAACGTAAAGTAAGCCAAAATGAATGTTGCAATTCTTCGTCACCATTGAAGAATGTCACAACCCAACATAATCGTTCATGAATGTTGGAATGTGACAAAACACTTAATGAATGTCACAATGTGACATCACATTTGATGAATGTCACAATGCAACAAAACCCTTAATGAACATTGCTATGTGACATGACATTTGATAAACATCGCAATATTACATAGCCATTAACGTCGCAGTATGGATATCATAATATGAAATAACCATTTGTGAATATCACAATCCAACATAATCATTGATGGATGTCACAATGTGACAATTTTTTTTATGAATGTCACAATGTGAAATCACATTTCATTAATGACACAATGAGACAAAACACTTATTGAACATTGCAATATGACATGACATTTGATCAATTGTTAGAAAAACAGGATCGCAGAGCAATAAAATAAAACAAATGTAGAAATAAAACACAGAAGATACACAATACAATAGAGACACAGATATGCATGGTTCACTCAGTGTGGGCTACGTCCACCAGAGAAATTTCCAGGTCCTTCCTTTATTATTATCCAACAAATGGAGGGATACAATATACAACACACCCGCTGTAACTTCCTCTTCTTTCTCTCACAGTCTCCTCTCTTAGAATACAATATTCACAATGATACATAGTCACAATACATTTCCCTCATAAAAGAGGGTTGCCTTCTAGGGAAAAAAAACCCTAACATAACTTCTACCATCGAATCTAAGACCTTATAATGAACAGTCCAGATTTACAATGAAATTACAATATACATTTACAAGGCAATTTTTCCTTCAAGGGATTCACCCCCATACCCCATAGAGGGGGTAACCCCCCTCTGCATTTCCCCGCATGGAGGAGTGTACATTCTTCTGGGGTGTAAATTCTTCATGGAGTATAAACACGACTGGAAACAAAGACCTCTGATTCAGGAAGATAATCAGGATCCACAACCAACAATCAACATCATAATCTGACATAGCCATTGATGCCACTATATGCATGCTGCAATCTGAAATAACCATTAAGGATTGTCACAATCCAACATAACCATGTTGGAATGTTGTAATAAAAAATAACCCAATAAAAGTGTTGCAATGTGATAACAACCTTGATGATTGTCACAATGCAACATTAGCTTTGATAAACTCTATAACAAAACCCTTGATGAATGTCACAATGTGACAAAACCCTTGATGAATGTCACAATGTGACACCAGCTTTGATAAAATCATAAATATAAATAATATTATTAAACCATTGACCTTGACCAACCATAATCAAACACCATAGTGAATCATAATCAACAATGGAAAACCATATCCAACTAACATTAGAGTGACATAGCCCTAATGACCATCACAATGCAACATAACCATTTTGGATTGGGAAAGTCAATGAAGATGAATATTGCAATTTAACATAAGTATTGAGGAATATGAGTTATGGTAAACCTAAGTCAAAAAAAATCAATGCAACATGATGAATAAATATTGATGAATGTAACAATTTAACATAAAGTAAGCCAATGAATGTCACAATTTGACATAACCATTGACTAATGTCACAACCTAACATAACCCTTGATGAAAGATGAAATTTGATAAAACCTTTAATGATCGTCACAATCTGACATCACATTTGTTTAATGTTACATTGTGACAAAACCCTTAATGAACATTGTAATGTGACATGACATTTGATGAACATTACAATGTGACATAACCAGTGACGCTGCATTTGAATGTCACAATTTGAAATAAGCAACATTACCCTTGATAAACATTGTAATGCAAGATAAATATTAAGGAATGTAGAAATTTAACACAAAGTAAGCCAAAATGAATGTCTCAGTTTGACATAACCATTGAATAATTTCATATCATGCCATAACCCTTGATGAACATTGAAATGTGATAAAAGCGTTAATGAACATCACAATGCGACATCACATTTGATGAAGGTCACGTTGCGACAAAACCATTTATGAACATTGCAATATGACATGACATTTTATGAATATAAGAATATGACATATCCATTAATGCCATCGTATGAATGCCACAATCTAAAATAACCATTAAGAAATGTCACAATCCAACATAACCATGTTCAAACATTATAATCTAACATAATACTAGAAAAATGTTGTAATGCGACAAAATTCTTTATGAATGTCGCATCTTGACATCACATTGCATTAACATCACAATGAAACAAAAACCTTAATTAATATTGTAATGTGATAGGACATTTGATGAATTTCACAATCTGACATAGCCAATAATGTGGAAAGATAAATGGTACAATCTGAAATAACCATAAAGGAAAGTTGCAATGCAACATAAATATGAAGAAATGAAACAATTTAATATAAAGTAAGTCAAAATGAATGTCACAATCTATCATCACCATTGAATAATGTTATAATCCAACATAACCCTTCATGAATATTGCAATGTGATTGATCTAGATTTATTTTCGGCACGAAATTATAGCAGAGATATAATAAAAAAATGCACAGAGATATCACATATATCCAATAATATAACAGAGATATATTGGAAATATAACAGAGATATATTGGAAATATAACAAGAGTCACATATATACAGTAATACATGATTTCTATTAATGAAAGAAATGTACAGAAACTGTAAAAATATAGAGTGAAAGACTCGCTATAATGGTGGCAACTTATCTCTAAGAAGAGATGTGATGGCTACTCGCATTCACAAGAAGACGATTACAATGAGGTTGTGAAGGCATTTTTACAATAAAAAAAAATTCCAAAAACCATAGACATCCAAAAACCTAACCCTAGGAGATGAAGTGCCAAAAGTCACGTGGGCCCTGTTTGGGTAAGTTAGTACATCAACTTCCCGGGGTCGTAACTTTTGCATATGATCTTCATTTTAGGCACATGATAGCCCATTGGAAAGGTACCATCAAGGAGATTCATTTTTGGGTCTCTATTATTCCTTCAGATATCATTTAGAATCTTGATCCCGAAAAACCTTCATTTAGGCCCTCAAAATGGCCCAGAAGTCAAAACTGCTAAAAATAGTAAATTGCCAAAATTGCTAGAAAACTGTTTTGAGCCAGTTGGAAAAGGTGGGTGGCCACTGATATCCACCTGGATCAGTGAAAAAACACTTAATGAATGCCACAATGTGACATCGCATTCAATGAACATGACAATGCAACAAAGCTCTTTATGAACATCACAATGTGAAATGACATTTGATGAACAACAAAATATGATGTATAGCCATTTACGTGGAAGTATGGATGTCATAATATGAAATAACCATTTACTAATGTCATATTCCAACATAAGCATTGATGAATATCACAATGTGACAAAAATATTTATGAATGTCGCAATGTGACATCACATTTCATTGATGTCAAGATACGACAAAACCCTTAATGACCATTGTAAAATGTCAGGACATTTGATAAATTCTACAAGATGACATTGCCGTTAATGTGGCAAGATGACCATTACAATGCAACATAAATATTCAGAAATGTAGCAATTTAACATAAAGTAAGTCAAAATGAATGTCACAAACCAAAATAATTGTTAATGAATGTCACAATATGATGTAATTATTTATGACTGTTGCAATCTGACATGAAATTTCATTAACATATGAATGCAAAAAAAACCTTCATGAATGTCACAATATGATATAGCCATTGTCGCAATTTGACCAAATTCTTTATGAATGTCACAATGTGACATCACATTGCATTATCATCACAATGCAACAAAACCTTTAATGAATATTGTAATGTCACATGACATTTGATGAATGTCACAATCTTACATAGCCATTAACATGGCAAGGTAAATGGCACAATCTAAAATAACCATAAAGGAAAGTCACAATGCAACACACACCTTCAAGAACGTTACAATGCAACATAAATATTAATCAATGAAACAATTTAACATAAAGTAATCCAAAATGAATGTCACAATCCGTCATCACCATTGATAAATGTCATAATCCAACATAACCCTTCATGAATCTTTCAATGGGACAAAACACTTAATGAATGTCAGAATGTGACATCACATTTGAGGAATGTGACAATGCAACAAAACCCTTAATGAACATCGCAATATGACAAGACATTTGATGAACACCGCAATATGAAATCCATTTAAGTGGCAATGTTGTTTTCATATTATGAAATAACCATTTAGGAATGCCACATTCCAACATAATCATTGATGAATGTCACAATGTGACATGAAATTTGATGAACATCGCAATATGACATAACCATTTAAGTGTCAATATGGATGTCATATTATGAAATAACCATTTAGGAATGTCATATTCCAACATAATCGTTGATGAATGTCGTGATGTGACAAAAATATTTATGAATTTCACAATGTGACATCACATTTCATTAACGTCACAATGAGACAAAACCCTTATAGAACATTAAAAAATGACAAGACATTTGATAAATGTCAAAATCTGAAATTTCCATTAATGTGCCAAGATGAATGTCACAATGCAACATAAATATTAAGAAATGTAGCACTTGAACATAAAGTAAGCCAAAACAAGTGTCACAATCCAACTTAATCATTCCTAAATGTCACAATATGACATAATTCTTTATGATTGTCACAATGTGACATAACATTTCATTAACATCAAAATGCAACAAAACCCTGAATGCAATTTTTAAGTTAAATCCTAATATCTAAAATTACCATAAAGGAAAGTCGCAATGCAACACAAACTTTCAACAATGTTACAATGCAAATTAAATATCAAGCAATGCAACAATTTAACATAAATTAAGCCAAGATGAATGTCACAATCCATCATCACCATTCAAGAATGTCACAACCTAACATAACCTTTCATGAATGTTGCAAGGTGACAAAACACTTAATGAATGTCAGAATGTGACATCACATTGGATGAACATGACAATGCAAAAAAACCCTTAATGAACATCACAATATGACATGACATTTGATGAAAACTGCAATATGACATAGCCATTTATGTGGTAGTATGGATGTCATAATGTGAAATAAGTATTCACGAATGTCACATTCCAAGATAATTGTTGATGAATGTCTCAATGTGACAAACATATTTATGAATGTCACAGTGTGACATCGCATTTGATTAACGTCCAATGTGACAAAACCCTTAATGAACATTGTAAAATGACAAGACATTTGATGAATGTCCCAATCTGACATTTCCATTAGATTGACAAGATGAACATTATTAATAATAAAATAATCTAAAATGAATGTTGCAATCTAACATCATCAATGAACAATGTCTCAATGCAACATAACCCTTCATGAATGTTGTAATGGGAAAAACCATTAATAAATGTCACAATGTGACATCACATTTAATTAACATGACAATGCAACAAAACCATTAATGAACATCACAATGTTACATGACCTTTGATAAACACTGCAATATAACATAGTCATTTATGTGACAATAATCTTTACGATTGTCACAATGTGACATCTTGAAGATTATATTACATATATTATATTAATATAAATTAATATAAACATTAATCTAAGTTAATATTATAATATAACTTTAATATAAATACAATAAATATATAAATGTTCAAACATTAAATTCAGTTTCAATGAATATTAATAATTATGGTTAATCTTAATATATGTATTCAATAATAATAATGTTATGTATTAACTTGGTTAATATAAGTTAATATATATAGTATATTAATATAAATTAATACAAACACGAATATACGTTAATATAATACAAATTTAATATAAATATAATAATTGTATAAATGTTGCAACATTATATAAATTCAAAACATTAATTATTATCATTAATCTTAATAATATATCTATTAATATTAATATATATATATATATATATATATATATATATATATATATATATATTAATGTTTATGTTAATTTTT
>JASDQU010241124.1:179464-197337 GCA_032191745.1 Picea mariana | reverse complement strand
AGTTTACTTGGGAACTCAGATCAAATAATGTATTTATCTTAAATTGTTTAGATACAACTCTTATGTGAAATAATTCATTCCTCTTTAGTTCAACATCATGAGATTCATTATTGGAACTTGAACTAGCATGAAGGGAGTCTTTACCTTGTACTCCAACCGCTGTGATATTTCCTTCATCTCTTGAATTAGAACCAAGATCTTTCTGCACTATAGCAACGGTTTTTGTCTTCCCCTTTCCACCGAATTGTTTCAGTCTCTTTTCTGGATGTAGTTTCCAAAAATCTTCATCATCGTGACCGCTTTTCTTGCAATGAGTGCATGATGGCTTTCCTCCTTCTCTTGTCACTGTGGTGGTGTTCTTTTCCTTCCTTTTAAAATTGTTGAAAGGTTTGTGTGGGATATTGGAAGATTTCTTCATTGGATCTTATTGAACATGCTTTCCCTTGTTCTGAAGGTGAGTGGATTGCATACAAACTTGGTCAAGACTAGTGGGGTTAAACAAGAGAAAAGTATGACGAATATAACTATGAACTGCACCAATATAATTCATTAAAGTTTCATAAAAATCTAAAGAAATGTTTGATGCAAGAGATTTATTCCTAAATTCTTCGGTGAAAATTTGTAGATTTTGGCCTTTACTTTGCCTTAAAATTTGTCATTCCATCATTTGTTTATGTAAATACCCTAATGGATAAAATTGCTTCCTTATCGTTGATTTACATTTCAACCATGAGGAAAGAAGATTGCCACACTGAATTTTATCATGAAGCTTTCTCTGCCACCATACGAGAGTGATGCCTTCCAACCAAAGAGATGCCAGTTGCACTTTAACCTCCTCTTCATCAATATGTTGAACATGGCAATATACTTAAACCTATCAGATCCAATTATCTAGCTTTTCAGGATTAGCATCTCCATTAAACATAGGTAAAGAAAAGTTTACATCAAGCTTTAATAATAGTTTATTAAAAGAGGCTTTATGGCTGGAATGATGAGAATGATGAGAATGCTCAGAGGAAGAAAAACTAGAACTTGAAGGTGAATATGGAGGATCAAAAGGATCTCCTCCATCCCCTTGGTTTACCAAAGAATCATCAATAGGTGATTCAATTTTATTCCCTTTCTTATTCATCCTCTTCTCGTAATCTCCATACATTCGTTCGACCATTTCTGACATGCAATAAAAGAACATGTGAAATGTTTTCTCCTAGTCATCACGCTTTTCTTCTTCTTCCATTTTCTTCCTTCGGGATGCACAAACAAATTCGGGATTGAAAGTCTTAAGAGTTCCTTCACCATGTTTATGCTTAGCAACTTCAACAGTAATATAATTCAAAATTACATGTTTAGATCCCTACAAAAGTCCTTTACCTTTTAGCCTCATTTTCAACTTGCCCACTCTTTCCTACAATTATTGATTTTCTTTTTGAAACTAGGCCAACTTCTCATTCTTTATTTTCATCTCTTGTTGCAGCTTGTCAATATCCCCTTTAAGATTTTTTATTTCTCCTACCTTCAAACTTACTTGGGACATATTTTAGACAATATCTTCATTGTTTGAATCAGCTCCTGTTGTACCAGATACAACTACAACCCTTTTTGATACTTCTACCTGTCCTTGTGACCAGTTCTCCTTTTCCTTTTCCATCTGCAATAGTTTGGTTTTGTAATTTAGTGTTTCCTACCAAAATGTCTCTCTTTCTTGTTATAGAGAAGTCAACTCAATTGTTTGTGGATGCTCTATAGCAAACATATTCAGCCTCTTCTTCATGATCTAAATCATCTTGTCTTTCTCTTCTAAGGAAGCCTTTATCCCTTGAGGGCCTTCAGATTATAAATTTTTAACTTGAGTCTGCCAGGCTCTATTGGATGTGTTTTCTTGCCTCAATTGTCCCTCCAAATTGAGTGTATGAGTTTTTAGTATTGCAACTCTCAAACTGAATCCCAAATAATCTGAATACAACATGTCACTAGTGTTTCTATCAAATCTTACCTATATGGGGCACTGATATTTTCATAATGCATCTTGACTTCAGACACTTTGTCCTCATCTGCCACATCTATGTTGAGTTTTTTGCTTTCTACATCCCTGACTGAGAACATGGAAGAATTATGCCGAGAAACCCTTTCTACCTCGGGAATCAAATATCTTATTTCACTCATGGCCATGTTCCCTTTCTCAACATATTGATTTGATAAATCTTCTTTGGATTGGTAGAATTCCCCAGGTGTTTTATCAAAGACATATTTCTTGTTGCTAAAATCCCTTGAGATGCCTTCAATTTGTGGCATGCTTTATGTATTGGCGTCTTCATTTTTGGTCCTGCTTTACATCATTTCCATATTCATTTGTTTGTTAGGTTCTTCTTCCTCCAAGTTTACCACCTGTGGAGACTGTGTGGTTTTTATTTTCTTGTGAACATTTTGCTGACCACTAGTGCCCAGGGCCTCTGAACTGCTCCTTTTTCTATAAACAGTCATCTTAGGAGATTTAATAAACAACCTTGGACACGTTTTTTATGTCTGGGTCTACTACAGGATTGAATCTATTTGTTGTGTCTGATCAGTCTACAAAATGAATTACATATTTTCACAGGTTTCCAAGTTCACCATTTTATCAAACTTTTTGACATATTCATGTTCATAAGGGCCTTGTTTGCTCAGTAATCTACTTTTGGATATGACCTAGTGTGGATCACATTTTCTCCCTTGTAGTTGTGTAAATACAAACTCCTTGATATTGGCCTGGATCTGAGGCAAATAGGATCTAGTCTTTACCACAAAAGGTCCTATTATGAAAGGAAACTTTAAGTTAGACACTTTGTGCATTTTCAGAAAATGCTCTATTTCTGAGATGATTCTTTGCCTGATGAAATCTAGGGAAAAGATTCTGGGTGTTAGGAAAAAATTTAGAAGGTGAGGTGCCTCTTGATAACCATATACTAAAATCACAGTAGAGTGCATGAACATAACCCAATCTCCCACTTTGTTCTCCAGATTGGGCTGCAAATAACTTTTCATTTCTTCTAAAACCCTTGGTAGGCTACTGCTGAAGATCAAACTATAAACTATGGACATTATCTTATTTATAAAAAGGAGCATTGTGATCCTTTTGCATTCAGTGGATATGAATGCAGCTTTAGGGAACTTTGTCTTGTTTATCTCTATGAACAACCTCAACAAGTGTGTGTAATACCTGAAATGCCTTAGTGATTGGAAATTCACTAGCTTCTTGTGTACATTATCATCTATGAACTCTTAAAAACTGATACAGACTGATGGACTAGACTCTGACTAAAAAAAGGTCAACAGAAAACCCAACATGACCTCTACTACAAATTTGTTGTTATCCAAACCTAATATTTGACTGAGTATGGAAGAGGCCCACTTGACCTCAATAACCATGACACTTATAGGCAGAGGCAATGAAAAGATTTCAAAATTATGTTCGGGTTTAACAATGGTCTGCAAAAATAGGGTTTTGACCCCAGGGGGACATTCTCTATAGACTATAATTAGTTTCTCTTCCTAAAATGGTTTAGAATCTATGTGGGAATATTCTAGTGTACCAAGGGCATGTCAAACAGATGAGCTATCTACTCTACATAAGAAATTTGACCCTAACCTATTTAAAATGACCCTTTGTTTGTGCGAGTATTGCTCGACACACCGGCTTATGAATTCCAGGAAAGGGAAAGTGACTTCGATGGCGTAAGGGACTATGGAGGCTTGGACCACTTCCAGGAAAGGTATTAGTCTCCCTATATTATCTAACAAATTGGCTCTAGATATGGAAATGGGCAAGACAGTTATTTCTGTGTTAAATATATGAGAGTTTGTGTCAATTAGGGCTTCTTCTTCTAAGGCATAATCTTGTTTTGTTACAGATAAAATGACAGTATTCATGTCCATGATGAAAAATACCTGAGATTGAGTGGAGAATGCATGAGTTTGGTTCACTATTGAACTTCAGCTCGAATGGATATTTTGAGCCAATTTTCAAGCGTTCAAATGATTTGAAATATCATAAAATAATGACCGGAGGATCTCCCTTTATATACTCTCTTCGATATCGAGGGTGACACAAGGAGGTTTTGGATAGACCACTTTTCGCCCCAATATGCCTCTTGTGGCATCATGTAGTCGTGAGATGAAACCACTATATTTCTATCGGCTCGCTATCAATCGATTAAACTTCGCATAAGTTCCCCGCCCGATATAGTTTCTAACCGTTGATATGGGAGATCTGAGATCTATGGCCCACTGGGCCCCATCAACTTTATCTCCTCCACTATATTTATCCTTTCTCTACTAAATTTGACCCTATCCTCCAAACTTTCTCCTCTCCACATCGATCTGGCTCCTCGCTAAATCCCAAGACTTGGATTCCATCGAAAAAATGTTATGGTGATAACATAGGCTCCAACTGGGAATTCTATCCCCCCTGTGATGTAGCAAAGAATGGTAGACTAGGTGCCTAACCATTGGGCTTCAATTAATTCCCACAGTTTGAATCCACCAACCTTTATTCAAAAACTCAAAACCTACCCAGCATAGCTCAGGGCCTTCACCTTGGGCTTCAACTATGATGCTTTTTTTCCAACCTCTTCATGCGGAAAGAAAATAAAAAAATGGCTATGTACAATGAATGGAAGGGGTGATGATCACTCGAAAAATATAATGTTTGAGGAACCTGCCATTCACAGACCCTCCCCCAACGATGTATTCATTTCTCTCCTGTAGTATGTATGCATTTCTCCCATGGTATGCTGCAATCTCGAACGGTCCCAACCATAGATGGTCAAACTTCTCGTGCTTTCCCTTATCTTCATTTCTGGCATCCCATTTTAATACTAAGTCTCCCAGTTTGAAGTCGTTCACCTTGGTGCATTGGTCAAAAGCCTTTTTGATCTTGTCCTAGTGTAGCTGAGCATTATTGAAAGCCTTTTCTCTAGTCTGTTGGACACTAATTAGTTCATCCTTTCTTCTTTGAGTGGCATATGTTTCTGCATCCTGCTCTTCTAACAACCTGATCACGGGAAATCCTAATGTTTTAAAATGATTTGGAAAGGGGATGTGGCTATAAACCTCTTTGTGGTGATTCTATCAACCCATAATGCATGGATGATATTTTTGTGCCAAGCCTTTTTATTTTCCTGCAACAATATTTTGATGATTCTGACTAAGATTTTATTCGAGGACTCAACCAACCCATTTCCTTGAGGGTAGTATGATGTAGAATGGATAGGGTGATATTGTAGTCACTACAAAATTTCTCCATTTTCTTGGACTTAAAAGTTGCTACATTTTCTATTATGATCTTGATTGGGCATCCGAACCTGGACAAAATATTGTTTTCTAAAAACTGGATGATGATATCATCTTTCACCTGCCTGGTGGGAACTGCCTCAATCCACTTAGTGAAATAGTCTATTGGTGTTAGAATCCACTTGTGTTGAGATGAGGACTATGGATGTATTTCTCTTATAAAATCAAGGCGACACTGTCTAAAAGGGGCTTCCACAGAGATGGGTTTCAAAGGAAGAGGCTGCAATTTTCCCTTCCCATAAAAAAATTGACATTCATGGCATTTTGAAACTTCTTTATAGACATCCGAAAAAATGCTAGGCCAATAAAACCCAGCCCTCAAAATCTTATGCATAGTTGTTTTCCAATAATGGTGACCTCCACAATCACCCTTATGGAACTCCTAGATGGCCTTTTCTGCTTCTTCTTCTAGAAAACAACTCAATAAAATTCCCCCTGGATGTTTCTAATATAGAGATTGATTTACTATACAAAACTTTGTTTCCTTCAGTTTCAAAAATCTAGCCTTTGTTTTACTAAATTTAGGAGGAGCCTGCAAGTTTTTCAACACAAAAATGATATCTGCATACCAGGTGGAGTCAACGAATTTCTAGGATATTTGAGGAGTTTTCTCTTCTTCTGCACCTTCTAACAGGTTTGTAATGAAATTTATTCCTAGGAATTCATAGTTGGTCTATGCCATCAATTTCGCAAGCCCTGTCCCTTGATCAACTTCGTGGGTTTGATCTCAAGTTCATATTCTAACAACATTGTTATCCATTTACCCCTCTTTCCTTCAGGATCAGGTTGGTTCAATATGTATTTCACAGAGCTACTCAGCACATAAGTAGTAACATGGGAATGCAAGATGTACAATCTGAATTCTTTCAAGGCCTTGACTAATGTGTATGATTTCTTCTCCATGATATCATATTTCAAAGGGGCATTCCTAAATGTCTTGTTGTAATATGCTATGGGATTCTCAAAATCTTTCTCATCTTTTTGTACTAAAACACCAACAATTGTGTGCTCTAAGGAAAAAGAGAACAATATGAAGTCCTTTTCAAAGTTTGGGCTGGCCAGAACTGGAGCCTTAGTTAATGACACTTTAATGTCTTCAAAATATTTTCTAGCATCAGGGGTCCATTTTATTTCATTCCCTTTCTTGAGCATGTTGGTAATATTCTGGGTATTCCAATTTTTAAGATCCCCTCAACTCTGTCGGGATCTACCTTTATCCCTTCTTTCGAAATAATGTGACCCAATAGCTTTCCTTCTTCCATGGAAAAATTTGACTTCTTAGGATTCAATGAGATTCTGAAATTCCTACACTTCTGAAATGCCCTTCTAATATGCTTAAGGTGTTCTTCATCTGAGACAGAGTACACAGTGATATCATCAAGGTAGATAACAATAAATTTGTCTTTTTCATCAGCAAAAGCTATGTCCATAGCTCTTTGAAATGTTTCCCCTGCATTCATAAGCCCAAAAGGCATCTTTTCATACATGAATGTTTCCCATGGTGTGGTGAATGTCGTATTTTCCCGATCATCAGGGTGTACCATAATTTAATTATATCTAGAGAAGACATATAACATTTACATATTCTTAGAACCCACCACTTTCTATAAAATGTGATCCATCTTTGGAAGTGGATAGTTTTCCTTCAGAGATACTTTGTTCATATTTCTTAAGTCCTCACATAATCTAATTTATCCATTCTTTTTCCTGACTGGCACTAGATTTTCCACCCATTTAGAAAATCTCAAGGAAAATATTATTTTGGCTTCAAATAGCTTCCTTACTTCTTTCTCAATCAAAGGAAGCAATAAAGGATTTATCCTTCTTGATTTTTGTTTGAAATGTTTATGATCTTCTTTGATCGGAATAACATGCTGAATTATATTGGTGTCATAAACTTTCAAATCATCATAGCTCTAGGAAAAAACATCAAGGAACTCTTTCATTAATTTGATATATTTCTCCTTGACTTTAGGGTTAAGTGTTTTGGATAGCTTAATGATCTTTGGATCCTCCAGAGTCCCAATATTGCAATCTTCAACATCCCCTTCATTTACTATAATTTTTGGACTTCTAGCCACATCATTATTATCAAAGAGTCCATCCAATGGGACTAGACCCTTGGGAATGATGTTTCTCTTTAGCTGAACTATATCTCTGCCTGCAATCTGATTGTCGAAATATCCATCCTTGGTGAAAGAATCTACATCTACCTCTTCATCAAAGTATTCTTCATCAATGTTTAGATTCTCAAATTCATTCTCCAGCTTGAGGAAACTTTCTATCTTCTTGTCATCTTGAAAAAATTGTCATTACTTGATATTATCTGGTATTGTTGGCCTGTACTGGACCTAAACTTTGTATTTTTTATCAAGGAAGATTAGAACTTTGAAAATTGTTGCTGAAGTGGCCAAGGCATAAACAATATGATTATGTTCTCTTGGAATCGCTGAAAGATTATACTCTGGAAATTTCTCAAGGAGGTATAGTACTAAGTTCTGATAATCTTTCAGTCTAGGCTGTTTTGCTTGGTATATGCCTTTGATTTGATTTATGATTAGCTCAGAGTCTCCATGTACAACAATTGTTTTGGCACCCAATTCTTTCAAAAATTTCAACCCCGATATTAATACTTCATATTCGGCCTTATTATGTGTGCATTCAAAGACAAGTTTATAAGAACACAATTTTGAATCTCCTTTGGGTTGATTGATCCATACGCCAGCCCCTGATCCCTCTCTGTAGGTAGCTCCATCAAAAATCATCTTCCATATATGATCTTCTGCGTTA
The DNA here is from genome assembly GCA_032191745.1 of Picea mariana. NCBI lineage: Eukaryota > Viridiplantae > Streptophyta > Pinopsida > Pinales > Pinaceae > Picea > Picea mariana. The sequence continues at coordinate 189,219 of JASDQU010241124.1, read as the reverse complement.
TCCTACTACTTTGAACTCTCTTTAATTTGTTGATTAGTTCTTTCTTTATCGACCATATCGATTTCTAGCTCTTTCTTCTCAAAACACAAGTCATTGAATAAAATGGAAGATCCCAACTCAGTTTCCATAGAGTAGATGGGATGATTACTTGGTTGGGACTTGTTCCTGACCATGTATTTGAGTAAAACCTCTCTGTACAACCTTCTGTATTGACCAAATACATGGATAGTGGCATAAGACATGTCCATATGGAGGGTTCCCTTTAATTGTGTGGCCCAATACCTTGATAACAACATGCCAAAATTGGGAGGAATATCAACAACCAACACATCCATAACCATGTTCTTTGTTTGTATATGTGCCAAAGATACCACTAGATCTCTGATAATACCTAGACACTTTACCTTCCTGGAATCAAAAGAGAACAAGTCTTTGTAAGGCCTTGTGATGTCCATGCCTAGTTGATCCATGACTACCATGGGCATTAGGTTATGATCACTATTTATGAAAGGGGAAACTTATTTATTATCGCTATTTTCTTCTACTCCTGGACCAAACAAGATGGCTGGGTGATCCTCTTGTATGTTCAGGGTATCAAAATTTTGTTCCATTTTAAGCATCATTATGATTTGATTTCTATAGTCATTGTTTTCAATCAATTCATTCAATGGTATAGAAATTTTGATCTTGGCCCTCTCACTTTCAAAATTAAAAGGGGATGAGGTTTTCTCTACCTCTTTGGTGACCATTTCTTTCCTTGCCTCTAATATTCTCTTATGGGGCTCTTCTTTCTTTTTTCATTTGTCTACAATATTCTTTGTAGCAGAATTCCTTTTGGGCTGACTTGAAGAGGGTATGTTATTCTAAGATTCTTTAGTGGGGTTTCCCTTTGGGGTTTTCCTTTTGGGCGGTTTTCAAGAAATATCTAATTCTGAAGATTGTATTGTCTCTAGAATTGCATGATGGCATCCTACAATCCTTCTTGGTAATATTCCATTTCTACCGATAACCTTTACTCCTCATCTTGAATGAAGATCTCATTTGCATCCATGACCTGATCATGTTCTTCTTTAGTAAAAAATACCTTTGTTTCTTTATCATCTCAACAGTTCATGTCGTCTTCAAAATATCCACCATAATTATCATTTACATAATTATTTTGGAAAGTTGGCCTTACATGTTGATCCCCGTGATTCCCTTGATTTTATGATTCACTTGATTCGCCTGATTTCTCTAATTTCATTGATTTCTCTAATCTCCTTGATTTTCCTGATTCCCCTGATTTCTTTTCTCTCTTTGTCTAATTTTGTTAGTCTCCTCAAATTTCTGGGTGGAACGTCACCCTGTTATCTGGGGTTAGGCCTATTATCTAAGGTCATTCTTTCCATCATCCTATCCATGGTTCATATCATTGCTTCAAACCTTTCTTCTGATGTTTAGGAGGTTGAAGGTTGTGCCTTATCTTGATCTTTGTTCATGTCCCTGCCAAAGTTAGCTTTTATCTTTCCTGAATCCATTAGATTCACTTCGAATTCTATGGAATCAATCATCATATCATCTAATGTGGCAGACCTTCGTCCTCTTAATAACAAAGGAAAATCACTTTCAAAAGAATCGACATATCTAGGTTGAGCAGCCTTAGGGGGGGGGTTACCTCAATATGAATCAAATCATAGACCTTCACGAATCTGGTTGAAAAATCTTGCACTTTTTTGTTAGGTCATCTCTTCAAGTTGTTATACTGGGTCAGAAACTGAAGGGGATTTTTCTTGTCTCCCCATTTGGAAAGGAAGCTATTTTCAAAGGCTTCAAAATATACGATATTGGCCACTGGAAGGGATCTGAACTAGTTCCTCACTTCTCCTTCAAGAATTTTTGAAAATGGTCTCATTTTTACATCTTCAAAATCCACTTCTTCTAAGTTTATGAAATCATTAAACCAATCTAGGTTTTTTGGGCTGATATTCTACCTTCAGCAACATATAGTTTGATCCTTAGGTTATACTCTTGAGGTAAATCATGTAGTTGAGAAGGTAGTATGAGAGGAGGGAATATAGATGCCATGGCTACTGTGAGGGGTCGGAGTGGATGTTGGTTGTGAGTGTGGATCACAATAGGCTTGGCAGATGCAGCTGAAATCAAATCTTGCAATCTTTTTTCATCAAAGATGACCTTGCTTGAACAAGATTCAGATTTAGTTCTGAACATAGTTTGTTCGAATTTCAAGTCAAACTCAAGGTCTTCAATGCTAATTACTCCATCCTTGGGTAAGGATAGACAATGGTTTGGACCCAAAAATGGGGTTACTAACTTTTCCTTTCTTTTATGTACAAGCTTTTCAGGATCAGACACAGGTATTACATCTTTTGGGTCTGGGTTGCTCCTGCTGTGAATTCTTTTGGGAGCCAGGATTTCTAGCTCACAATGCTTGGTGCAACTGGTCTTTTGGTAACAGAGTCACCAAGGAAAAAACAATCTCATCCAATAAGGTATTTGATCTACTATCACTCTTAGGGATCAAAATTAGAGATTCAAGTCATTTTCCCAAGGAAGATTTCACTTTCCTTCCCCGACAACGACACCAAAATGTTAGCACTCTGTAAGTTTGTTTTGGATGATGAAAAAACAATAGAGGTAACTATTTCAACCAACTTTAGAGATGGTAACTAGCCTGCTCAACTCAGAGAGGGCTCTCTTATATCACTTGATATTTCTTTGGAAATTTGGTGGCTAGATTTCGTTTGTTTTGGGGGTTTTTTATAAAGTTTTTGACGAGGAAGCGGAGGCTCACTTAGGGATATGGAGTCAAAATTATGAAAGTGAATGAAAATAATGATTGGTCAGTAGAACTCTCCATAGGATAAAGGCTAAATGAGGCAATGCATATGAGTTATAAATGATTTTAAGCAAGGTGTAGGAAGAAGGAGAAAACAAATAACTGCATAAGAGGATTACTAAGATGAATTCTGAATCAATTAAAAAGAAACACACACTGTTTGAATTGCTTAATCTGAGACAATCATAAGATGAATTCTGATATTTTAACTATCCAATTTAAATAGAAGACTGTGCAAATGGAATTAAAGAATCATAGGAAATGCATACAATGAAAGGAGATAAAACTCATATCACCACCATTAGAATATTTTCATAGAGACTTCAAAAGCTTCTGCATATGTATTCAATCAGCTCCAGAAAATTACAATTGAGTTCATAAACAACAAAAGGTTCCCTTGCACTTTTTCCAACATTAATTCATTCGAAATTTCTAATACTTATACAATTCGATTACAATGGTTGAACTGAAACTTTTCAGCTTCTAAAATGAATTACAATAATTTCAACTAACAATCTCGCCATGCGAACCAATTTTCAATGATTAACAAAAAAAGTTTCAAAAACTAACGGCTGATTTCTTTGACTGCTCGCCTTTCATCTTTTCTATTTTTCTTGCTCTGACCTTCTATTGAACTCACAAATCTGGTGACACCTATAGGCTATTTGATGGTTCCTTGAAAACTACATTTTGTCTTACCTAGTCGCACGATCTCTTTGCATTGTAAATCCGAAGGAATGTCATAATCCATCATCTCTTTAATCATGATCTCCAAGTCGATGCAAATAGCATAAGTCATAGTTGGCAACCCAATCTTCATGATTTTAAACTGATTTAACATCTCAAAGTCTGTTGTCAAATATTCTACCAGAATTGGTCCTTTCAAGTTTTCCTCTAGGCCTTTGAAATTGGAATGATCCATTATGCACTGTGCAATGAGGGAATTTTATTTCTATAGGTGGTATAATTTCCCTTTTCCATCCAAAAAATATGGGAGGCATTTGATAAAAAAAATCTCAAATAGATCCTTGAACTCTTATATGCTCTGCTCCATCTATGTAGCCTTGGTCTGAACTGACTTGATAAAATTATGATTAGCAATGATCCTCCTAGCCCAAATGATCAATGTAGTCCTATCCTTGACCCCAATGGTCTGAAGTTCAGCAATAGGAATGGAATTCAAAAAATTTATAGCATTATGGGCCCACTTTGAGGGTTTTTTTGCCAATGTATCATTCACAATGATACATCTTCTTTGGGCAGTAATAACCATTCTATCTTTGTCATCTACGAAATTCAGGTACACCCTGAATTTAGCAACTTTAGAAGCAGTATAATCCCATATTACATGTTTATCTCCCTGCAAAAGTCCTTTACCTTTCAGCCTCGTTTTCAACTTTCCCACTCTTTCCTACAATTCTTCATTTTGTTTTTGAAACTGGGCCACCTTCTCATTCTTTATTTTCATCTCTTGCTGCAGCTTTTCTATATCCCCTTTAAGATTTTTGATTTCTCCTACCTTCAAACTTACTTGGGACATAGCTTGGACAATATATTCAATGTTTGAATCAACTCCTTCTATACCAGGTATAACTGTAGCCCTGTTTGATACTTCTACCTATCCTTATGACTAGTTCTCTTTTTCCTTTTCCAGCTGCAATACTTTGGCTTTGTAATTTAGTGTTTCCTACTGAAATGTCTCTTTTTCTTGTTCTAGAGCACTCAACTCTGTTGTTTGTGGATTCTTTGTGGCAGACATCTTCAACCTCTTCTTCATGATCATAATCATCTTGTCTTTCTCTTCTAAGGACTCCTTTACCCCTTGAGGGCCTTCAGATTCTAATCTTTTAAATTGAGTCTGTCGGGCTCTTCTTAACAGTTTTTCTTGCCTCAATTGTACCTCCAACTTGAGTGTATGAGTTGTTAGTCTTGCAACTCTCAAACTCAGACCCAAATAATCTGAATACAACATGTCACTAGTGTTTTTGTGAAATATTACCTTGTCTGGGGCACTGATATTTTCATAATGCAGCTTGAATTCAGACACTTTGTCCTCATCTGCCATCGCTATGTTGAGTTTCTTTCTTTCTACATCCCTGAATGAGAACAGGGAAGACTTATGTCGAGAAACCTTTTCTACCACGGGAATCAAATCTCTTATTTCACTCATGGACAAGTTCCCTTTCTCGGAATATTGATTTGCTAAATCTTCTTTGGACTGGTAGACTACCCCGGGTGTTTTATCAAAGACATGTTTCTTGCTGCTAAAATCCCTTGAGATGCCTTCACTCTGTGGCATGATTTCTGCACTGGCCTCTTCATTTTTGGTCCCGCTTTCCATCCTTTCCATATTTGTTTGTTTTTTAGGTTCCTCTTCCTCCAGGTTTACCACCTATGGAGACTATGTGGATTTTATTTTATTGAGAACATTTTGCTAACAATTGGTGCCCAAGGCCTCTAAACTGCTCCTTTTGCTATAAACACTCATATTAGGATCTTTAATAACCAACCTTGGAGAATTTTTCTATGTCTGGGTATGTTGCGGGATTGACTATATTTTGTGTGTCTGATCAGTCTGCAAAATGACTTCCATATCCACACAGGTTTCTAGGTTCACCATTTTATCAAAAGTTTTGACATATTCATGTTCATAAGGGCCTTGTTTGCTCAATAGTCTTCTTTTAGATATGACCTGGTGTGGATCATATTTTCTCCCTTGCAGCTATGTAAATCCAAACTCCTTGAGGTTGGCCTGGATTTGAGGAAAAAAATATCTATTGTTTACCACAAAAGGTCCTATTATGAAAGGAAACTTTAAGTTAGATGCTTTGTGCATTTTCAAAAAATGCTTTGTTTTTTAGATGATTCTTTGCTTGATGAACTCTAGGGAAAATATTATGGGCGTTAGGAAAACAGATAGAAGGTGAGGTGCCTCTCGATAGCCATATGCCCAAATCACAGTAGAGTGCATGAAAAACACCCAATCTCCCACTTTGTTCTCTGTATTGGGATGCAAATAACTTTTAATTTCTTCTGAAACCCTTGGCACGCTGGTGTCGAAGATCAAACTATAAATTTTGGAGATGATATTATTTATAAAAATGAGAATTATGATCCTTTTGCATTCAGTTGACATGAATGCAGCTTCAGGGAAATCTGTCTTGTTTGTCTCTAGGAATAACCTCAACAAGTGTGTGTAATACTTGAAATTCCTTAGTGATTGGAAATTCACTAACTTATTGTGTACATTATAAGTTATGAACTATTCAAAACTAATACAGAATGATGGGCTAGACTCTGACTGAAAAAAGGTCAACATAAAACCCAACATGACCTCTACTCCAAATTTGTCGTTATCCAAACATAGGATTTGACTGATTATGGAACAGGCCCACTAGACATCAATAACCATGATGCTTATAGGCAGAGGCAATGAAAGACTTTCAAAATGATGTTCGAGTTTAACAATGGTCTGAAAAAATAGGGTTTTGACCTTAGGGGGACATTCTTTGTAGACTATAATTAGTTTCATTTCTTCAAATGGTTTAGATGTTGTGGGGGAAGATTCTAGTGTACCAAGGGTGTGTCAAACAAATGGGATATCTACTCTGCATAGGACCTCTAATCCTAACCTATTTAGAATGACCCTTTATTCCTATGAGTATTGATCGACACACCAACTTATGAATTCCGAGAAAGGGAAAGTGACTTCGAAGGCGTAAAGGACTATGGAGGCTTGGACCTCTTTGAAGAAAGGTATTTGTCTCCCTACATTATCTAACAAATTGGCTCTGGATACGAAAATGGGTGAGACAGTTATTTCTATGTCAAATATATCAGAGTCCCTATCAATTAGGGCTTCTTCTTTTGAGGAAAAATCTTGTTATGTTACGGATAAAATGACAGGATTCATGGCCATGATGAAAAATACCTGAGAATGAGCCAGTCCGGTTCACTGTTGAAATTTAGTTCGAACAGAGCATTTGCACCAATTTTCAAACGTTCAAATGATTTGAAATATTATAAAATAATGACCAGAGGCTCTCCCTTTATATACAATCTTCTATATCGTGTGTGAGGCAAGGTGGTTTTGGATATACCCATTTTCTCCCTGATATGCCTCTGGTGGCACCACGTGGTTGCGAGATGAAACCATGGTATTTCTATCAGCCTGCTATCAAACGATTAAACTTCGAGTAAGTTCCCCACCCGATATAGTTTCTAACCATTGATCTCGGAGATCCGAGATCTATGGCCTGCTCGGCCCCATCAAATTTTTATCCTCCACTATATTTATCCTTTCTCTACTAAATGTGACCATGTCCTCCAAACTTTTGCCTCTCCACACCAATCTGGCTCCTCACTAAATCCCAAGGCCTGGATTCCATCGAAAAATTGTTATGGTGATAACACACTCAACAATTCAATTCAAAGAGCACTGCTCTGATACCAACATGATCCAAGTTCTTTTCATCGAGTGAATTATAAAGAATTGCATTACATGTGCATAAATAAAGTGCACCATTAAAGAAGGAAAGCTCAATAATGAAGAGACATAAGCATCAAATTTGAACACAAAAACTTGATAACGGAGTTCCTCCCTGGTGGACTACATTGCCAGGTCCTGCTCGAAATGGGTAGGATTTTTCATTAACTCAGCAAAAAAAATTTGAAAAATACATAAGGCCGTAGGATAAATATTTTATGAAATGAATATTTTTTTCGGGGATATTTACTTGAAATCCATAAATAAATTGTTGGATTCGTATATTTAAGTGATTATTTCTGTAGAATCTGAGTGCCCTGGGATTGTTTCAGCATGTTGAATCCATTTCTTCATCCAGAAATGAATTATGAAAAACAAAAAATAGTGATTCATGTAAATTTATATCGCAGGATTCCGACGAAAAAATCCATTTCGTAGAACAACTAGCCAACACCATACATAAGTATACCTCATTCTGATATCAAGATACATAAATAATGCTCATATAAAAAAAAAAAAAACACCACTAAATTCATAGGTTCGAATTACCCAAAAATGATTGTCTCCATGCCTCTATGCGACTTTGGCACTTCCAAGGCTAAGAAGAAATTTGTCTCGATTTTCATTCCCCTCTGTATCCTACAATTAATGACTATACTACCTCGAAATGCATTCCCACGACGTACCAAACACATGCCTCCTCATTTAGGAATCAACATAATCAACACTTAAATGAAATCCATTACTATCATTATAAAGCATGGGTCATTGGCCCATTGGCTTGGGCATGAATGTTAAGGCGCAGTGTGGGGAGAAGGTCCCGGGGTCAAACCCGTGGGCCTCCCCCTTTTGGATTCATAGTTGAAACCATATTTTATATATATAATTTTGTTTCTACAAACTTTGGCAGTGGCTCTATCTAAGGTGATAACAGTTTAGGGCGTGGTCAGATTTGGTGGACCCACCAATCCATATAATTTTTTCAAAAATCAGTTACGGGTTGTCATTGTGATTTTACTACCTTACACATGGAAGCCCCTGATTGGGACACGTGGAATCCTCCCATTCATCCATTCCATCCCCTGCCATGTCAACGCCATTCCATCACAGACTCCAACGTGACACAATCCTTTTGGTCCACAGATCGGTCTGAAAGTGCCAAAACTGGGTGACACATGGCAACTTCTAGTGTTGTCGTGTCACCATGATGACATCAACATGACACACATCACCTTCTTTTCCTGCCACATGTGTTGTATGGATGTTAACTTCAAGAGTACGAATGTCGACTCATCCCCTATTGACTAGGCTAGGTTGACCAAAATTTGACTGTGAATATCTTTCAATCCTTAACTTTGTTTGATGAGCCATTTGCATCGTTCGAAATATTGCGACGTGATCTTCGCGAAAATATCATTTTTATTGAGTTTTGGGAACTTTGAATTGTTTCCTTTTATGTGTCTCCTAAGGCCATTCTGAGCATCCTGTGTTGCCTCTACGAGTTCTTAGTTGTTCTTAGCCTTCTCTGGATCCTTTTTAGATCAGTGTAGTACCAAAAATATTGACTCCAAATAAAATAGGGGAATGGTGAATTTTTATTTATTCAGGCACATTAAACAAGATCACTATCAAGTATTAGTTTCCAATGCCGAGAATGGATGACCTTATGGATTTCCTGAGTGGTTCAAAATATTTTTCAAAAATTGATTTGAAGAGTGGTTATCATCATATTTGGAACAAAGAATGTGATGAATGGAAGATAACATCCAAGATGAAATATGGACTATTTGAATGGTTAGTGATGTCATTTGAGTTAACTAATGTGGCCAACACGTTCATGAGATTGATGAATGATGTCTTGAAGCCATTTTTGGGTAAGTTTGTGGTTGTATATTTGGATGATATACTGATTTTTAGTAGGAACAAAACATAGCATGTTGAGCATGTAAGACCAATGTTATAGTGCTTGAAAGAAGAAAAACTATTGATAAACCTGAAGAAGTGTACATTAATGCAATTAGAATTAGTGTACCTAGTTTTTGTAGTTTCAAAGAAAAGAATAAAAATGGATCCTGAGAAAATGAAGGTTATCCTTGAATGGCCAACACTAAGATGCACATTCAATGTGAGGATTTTCCATGGATTGGAAGGATTTTACCAAAAATTCATTAGGAACTTTAGCCAAATATGTGCACCTCTTACATAATGTATGAAGAATGGAGTTTTCCAGTGGACTACAGTAGCAAAGAAGTCATTGGAAGAATTGAAGGAGTAACGACACAACCAATACTAGCATTACCATATTTTAGTAAAGTGTTTCAAGTTGATTGTGATGCTAGTGGAACAAAAATTGGAGCAGTTCTACGTCAATAAGGCATACCCATTGCATTTTTAGCGAGAATTACAATGAGTCCAAAAATAATCCATTTTTTT
>JASDQU010241124.1:158194-172252 GCA_032191745.1 Picea mariana | reverse complement strand
ACTCTGGGAAAGAAGAGCTACTTCCCTAGCTCATATGCAAGATGTAGCCTTGGAAGTAGAATCCAATGTATTGGCAGTTGACAGACCTAGGAGCAAAGCCGACAGAGACAGAGGAAGAGGAAGATATGAGGCCTCAACCTCTGGTTCTTCTACATCCTACCTTCAAGTAGATGAATTAACCAAGATGGTGAAGTCCCTATCTCCAAAAATGAAGAAGACGAAATTCAAAGGGAAGCAAGGTTATAAGAATGTCCCAAATATTGATAATAGAGGTAGCTTCAGGAGGCCAAATAACAATGCTCCCCAGATTATGACAAAGGAGCAGAGGGACAAATATAGAAGCAATCAGAAAATCTAGACTCCCCTTCAAAATAACCTTGTTATTGATGAGGAAAGGGAAGAAGAGGAGATTGACCCTGAAATTCATTGTATTGGAGACACCTCTCATTTTCCCCATTTGAATCTATCCACATATGAGGAATCCCTCCTGAAAATTCAAACAAATGAGCTAAGTAAGGGAGAAAAGGCCAATACCAGTCCCAACAAATACAACCTCCAGTCCAAGAGGAAAATAGAAGAGTCTGACATCCCTGCTCAGCCTACCAGAGAAAAGAAGCCCACTAAGCATGTAGTGAATACCATTAAAGAAACGAAAGCTTAGAATCCCTTGCCAATAGCCAAAGACCCTGTCCCAGAGGTGAGATAAATTATGAAACCCCCTTCCTTCTTTAGATTTGAGCATGAAATTCAGAATATTAGAATCCCTGTCCCCCTAGCAGAGCTAGTCAAGCATGTAGACTTCAAAAGGTCCCTCTCTAATTTGTTGCAGCTCAAACCACCCTATCATTCCATAGACTCAGTAAACCTTCAAGACGAAAATCATGCCATCATATTAGGTCCTATGGTAGATGAAAAAGATGATTCATCCCCTCCCTTATACACATCCCTGAACATACATGACAAGGTGTTGCACAACTGTCTGATGGATTCAGGGGTTTCCCATAATCTCATGCCCAAAACTATCATGGAAGAATTAGGACTGGAAGTCACAAAGGCTTATCATTATTTGTATTCTTTTGACTCGAGGGGAGTGAAATGTCTTGGAGTCATCAAAGATATGGTGGTAGCCTTGTTTCAGCTGCCCATGAAAAGTGTGTTCATGGATATCATGGTGGCTGATGTTCCTCCCAAGTTTGGCATGTTGTTGTCAATATCTTGGATAAAAATACTTGGGGGAACCTTTCATATGGACCTCACATATGCTACCATTTCGGTCTTTGGAGGGGAGCATAGGAGACTGTAGAGAGAAGCTCAATTGGCCTACATTATCAGTGATGAAGCCGATCCTACCAATCATCCTATCTTTTCCTTTGATATGTATTTGGGTTCCAGTCTGTTGCATCTCACTGATGCTCTTGAGCCCCCTCTTGAAATAAGAAAGCCTATTTCTCTTTGTGAAGATTCTCCTCCAATTACCTCTATTTGGAAAATGTTCTTTGATGGAGCTTCTTATAAAGAAGGTGTTGGTGTTGGGGTAGTTTTTGTTTCCCCTTCTCAAGAAACCACATCTCTATCGTACAAGTTAGAATTTGAAGCTACCAATAATGTGGCAGATTGTGAAGCTCTTGTTTTGGGCTCAAGGGCTGCAAAGGACATGGGGATTGAAGAGATATCTATGTTTGGAGATGCTGAACTGATTATCCAGCAAATCAGAAACATTTATCAGGCCAAACACCCTCGGCTTAGGAGTTACAAAAATCAAGTATGGGACCTCATTGACAGTTTTTTCCTAGCTTTCAACATATCATTTATTCCAAGAGGAGAAAACACTATGGCTAATTCTCTGGCTATTTCAACAAGAAATTTTAGAGTTCCTCAGGCACCTAAAATCAGGTACGATGTAGAAGTGGGATATAGACCCTCTATACTTGACAATGTCAAGCATTGGAAAGTGTTTGAATATGATCTTTAAATAAAAAGATTCCTAGAGATTGTTGACTAGTTTTCAACATTACATATTGATCAAGATCTTGATCCTGAAATAAATCCTCATACTGGTGCATTTATGAAAAGAATTGTTGACCATCATATTGTTTAGTTTCCTAACAATCACATTCCAAAAGGACTAATTCCTTTGGAAAGACTATTTGACAAAAATGATGTGGCAGCGAAGGGAAAAATCTCAAATGGTGATGCTGGTGCAGCTGAGTGCAACATTGGCACTGAGAAGGAGCCAAAGTTTGTCAAATTGTCAAGTAACTTGACAAGAAAGCATAGGGACAAGTATGCTAAGTTATTAAAGGAATTTGATAATGCTTTTTCTTGGACCTATGAAGACCTCAGAAAATATGACACAACTATCATTGAGCCTAAGATTCCACTAAAAGAGGAGGCCAAACTATTTAGGAAAAAATTAAGACGAATAAACCCTATGCTACTGGATATCATGGAAAAAGAGGTAAATAAGCTAATGGATGCCCAAATAATTGTACCCTTGAGATATTCAGAGTGGGTGGCCAACCTGGTCCCGATAAGGAAGAAGAGTGGGGAAATCAGACTTTGTGTCGATTTCAAAAACCTGAACAGGAGCTCAAAGAAGGACAACTACTCTTTGCCAAAAATGGAGCACATATTACAAAGGGTAACTGGTGCATCAAGGATATCGATTATTGATGGATTTTTAGTCTACAATCAGATCTCGGTCATGCCAGAGGACAGAGAAAAAATGATCTTCACCACTCCTTGGGGTACATTCATGTATGCCAAAATGCCCTTTGGATTGATGAACGCAGGGGCGATGTTTCAACGAGCCATGAATATAACTTTCATTGGAGAAAGGGACAAGTTCATGGTCATCTATCTATATGACATTACATTTTTCTCCAAGTCTGACAGAGAGCATTGTGAGCATTTGAGAAGGGTCTTCCTGAAATGCAGAAAGTTTGGTCTCTCCTTAAATCCCCAAAAATCTTTGTTTGCCATGAAGGAGGGAAAGTTGTTGGGCCACATAGTATCAGTAGAAGGAGTCAATATTGATCCCAATCATGTTGAAGAAATTCAAACCTTGTCACTCCCAAGATCTAATAAAGAAGTCCAATCTTTCCTAGGAAAAATTAATTTTCTGAGGAGGTTTGTTTCCAATTTTGCTGAGATGGCAAAGCTTATAACAACCATGTTGAGGAAGGAAAATGAAGTTAAATGGACTATTGAGTCTCGAAATTCCATTGATATGATAAATAAGGCCTTCACTGAGGCATCCATGCTTATTAGTACTGATTACTCAAAGGATTTATTTATTTTCTCATTTTCTTCATTTGACACCATAGCATTTGTTCTGTTACAGAGGAACGTTGAAGGGTTGGAGCAACCCATCTCCTTTTTTAGTCGGGCATTGAGAGATGTTGAGGTAAAATATGACATGATGGAAAAGTAGGCATACACTTTTGTTAAAGATATCAAGGCTTTCAGAGTCTATGTACTGCAGTCAAAAATCACTGCATATGTCCCTTCAACTATTGTGAAGGAAATTCTCATTCACCCGAACATAGATGGAAGGAGGAGACGATGGATTGCCAAAATCCTCGAATTTGATCTGGAGATAAAGCCCGCAAAATTGATTAAAGGTCAAGGTTTAGCCATAATTATGGCCAAATCTAATTGCAAAGCCTTGTGGGTAAGCTTCATCAATGAATTCTTAGAAAATCAGCAGGTTGAACCATATGATACAACTGCTCAGGCAGACCCCCCATTAGCAGGATGCCCTTGGTACAAGGATGTCATATATTTTCAAAAAGAGTTGTGGCCCCACAATGGCATGAAAAGGAACAAGGAAAGAGATTTAAAGATCAAAGCCATTAAATACTGCCTTGTTGGTAAAAATTTATATTGGAAAGACACCCTGGGGGTACTTTTGATATGTTTAGACCCACACGAAGCACAAAGGATTATGTCTGAATTTCATGATAGTTCATGTGGGGGGCATCACTTGTGGAAAATGATGGCTCATAATATTCTCAGGGATGGTTATTATGGCCCACTCTATTCACTAATGTTTGCACAAAAGTCATAGCCTATGCTAAATGTCATAAATTCTCAGGAAAGCAGCAGCTAAATCCCCTGCCATTGAAACTTGTGATTGCTTCAGGGCCCTTCCAGCAATGGGGCCTAGAATTCATTGGGGAGAGTCATCCTGCATCCAATGGTCAACATATATGGTTCCTGACGGCCACATATTATTTTACCAAGTGAATAGAAGCTATCCCCACAAGGAGCACTTCCCACAAGGTAATCATCATCTTCCTGGAGGATATCATAGCAGGGTTTGGTTGTCCGAGCAGAATTGTCACTGATAATGTTTCATATTTCAAAGTTGAAACATTAATTTAATTCTATGAGCATTTTGGAATTGCGTTGATCCACTCTACCCCCTACTATCTGCAAGGCAATGGATTAGCAGAGTCCTCTAACAAAAGCCTCATCAAAATCATCAAAATCTAACAAAAGCCTCATCAAAATCATCAAAATACTATTAGAGGAAAACAAGAAAAAATGGGATTCAAAGCTCAAATTTTCTTTGTGGGATGATAGAGTGACAACTAAATGGTCATTAGGAATCTCTCCTTTCCATCTTGTATATGGGACTGAAGCAATTTTTCCCTCTCAGCTCGCCTTGCCAGTAGCAAATTTATTCCAAGACTGCCAGGAAGAGCCCGATGATATTATCATAAGGATTCATCAGTCGGTAAAAGTACAACAAACGAGATAGCAAGTGATGGATAGAGCACATGACCGTCAACAAAAAATCAAGAAGGCCTTTGACAAGGAGAGAAAAAATGAGGATTTTTGGCTGGGAGAGCTAGTGCTCAAATGGGATGTGCCCAGATAAGACAAGGGGAAGCATGGTAAATTTGACACCCTTTGGATCAGACCCTTCAAGATTTCTGAGAGATTTCCCAATAATACTTATAGGTTGCAGAATCTGGAGGGTGGTGAAGTTTTTGCTGGCTCTGTAAATGGGCACTTCTTGAAAATGTTTTTTTTTTAGAAGTCACAATAGGCATCCCACCATTGTAAATATCATTCATGTTTTATGTTTATTCTTGTTTTAAATAGGAGAATCCACAACCCAAATAAAGGCAATGGAGCTGCACATTCTTGGCATCTCGCAGGGAGCATGCCATCCCCCGTGGAGCCAAATGTTAGCGATTAAGCTTGTCATGTGCTGGTGGATGGTGATTTTGGCTTAGGTCTGTGATTTTCCCTGCCTTTTTCCCCCATTTGTGCAGAACCAATCATAGATTTATCCTCCTGGCGTATATTTCCCTTTATTTTTTTCTTTCATCCTTTGGTCGACTCATTTTACTTGTCAATTTTTTCTTGAGAGATATCGACCCCGAGTGTTTTTGTTCCCCCTATGGCTGATTACTTCTCTTTTTTCCTCTATTACCAAGACTTTATTTTTTCCCAATTCCTATCTATCTTGTGCAAGTCTTCATTATTGAAGGCCGTATCACTGAAAGAAGTATTATATGGAATCAAGCGAGCGTGGGAATAAAGATTTCAAATGTTGAGAGATTATGCATCAAGGATTGTGAAATCCCAATTCACGAAGGGGAAGATCTAGGCTGTCTGTTTGTGAGAAGCAGAGGGTCATTGATTTGACTTTGGTGATTTCAGGAATTGAGAGTTTCGGGCTCTAGTCGCCAAGTGCACCCATATCCCGAAGCCATGAAATGCAAAATCCCAATTTCATTATTTCACAAATCGGAGGTTTCCCAGGAGCAGCATCTCTTTCTCCTGAAATATGAAATAACGAAATATCCCAGAAATTGGGCCCACGGTCCTTGTTCCTGGTCACAAAGGAAGCAGGTCTGGGAAAAGGGGTTAGCACTCATCGCATTGTCAGCATTTTGTATTTTCAAGAGAATGATCGTGGCCATCCATTTTGAAGCGAGTCTGATTGCCGATCTCAGTGACCGTTTCGTGATTTTGGGCATAGTGATATTGAAGCCAAGATGGGGTGAAAACTCCCGAAATGAGAAACCCCAAAACATGATGTGGGACAAGCGTGAGGTCACGACCCTCAGTCACATGGGGCAGGTTAAAAGAGCCACGCCAAAGGGGTCGAGAGCATTTGTATTAACAACAGAGCAAGGAAACATGGTTTCAAGTTGCCAAGTTTAACTCAGTAAGACAGGAGCACCACCTAAGAGAATTCATGGATTTCTGGGCTCATCCTAATCCTAATAAGGGAATTTAATGAAGCCAAATAAGGTGGTTGAAACCTCGTTTCAACCATAAATAGGAAGCATGGAAGCACTAGTCGTGGAGGCGGGCTGTCAGCCCAACGTCACCCTGTCATGAAATTTTCGTGCAAAACCCATACGGTCTTAGATTTGCATCTGACAAAGGAAAGCCTGTGGAGTCTAATAGAAAGAGAAGAAATGAAAATATTTCAATATAGGGGTCCAATTTTGTCCTGGGTGACATTCGTAGTTCTGAGTATATATACTCATGTTTTGTATTTTGTGAGTGTCGATGGTTGAGCTAAGCTCCCGATTTGTAAAGTTTTAGCAAAGCCTCTGGTTCTCTGGTTATGATATGTATCTGAGACTTCTTATTTAATGAAATTCAGTTTCCTTTAATCTTTGTGTAACTGCTGCATTAAAACCCTTGGGCATGGAGGATCCAGTCAAGCGTAGTTGTGTTTTTGTTATGGAGGTTTGATCACGATGACGTTACAACTAGTTTTAACCAGTTTCTTGTGTTCTCTATTTACTCTGATGTCGAGAGATCGGGCATGGATAATATAGTCGGGTCGTTGTGACTGTATTGTAATGTATGTTTGATTGCAGTACTATCATAGCGGTTTTAGTTTCTTGAAATTCTAAATTCAAGAGGATCTTGTATTTGAATCTTTTCCTCCTTAGGCTGCTAGAAGACCAGTTGTCCACAGCAAACCATTTCATTCTCCTCAAATTATACCCCCTACTCACCACCATATTGCAATTTATTGATTGAAGTTAGATCAAGCCCTAACTTGCCTATGTGTGCTAACCCAGTTTTCAGAGTTAGAACGATATAATATTGAGACTGTGTCCATTAGACCACCCTTAAATTTATTCATTGTGACATACAAACTGATGGGTACTGGGCTTACCTCTGCCGCAATCTAAAGATGACTTCTAGTGCTAACAGGGCCATTTTAGTGGTAGGTCCTAGTTTGGAAGATTGGTTCCAGAACCTTCCAGAGCCATTTTGAGGCATTAAAAGAAAATTTTAGGGGTTACAGTGTCTATAACTCGCAACCACACCTACAAAATTTTTATACACACTCATACATTTCCAATGGTGAAAACATTACCTCAATCAAAGCTCAAGTATGATTAGATGCCACATCATCCACCATTACTCTCACATATGGGGATGGTCACATGTTCACTTTCAACAATATTGTGGAAGTTCCAGACCTTATCACTAATTGAGGGTTGAGGAAGTCAAAACCCTAACCCTGGAGGGATATTGAACTATATTTAATACCAAGCCATTGGGAGGAGAAGCGATTCCATTATTTAAAATTGTATTTGTACTATTGTTGAGAAGAGCATCTAGGAGTGGTTATTTGAGAGAATAAAATAGGAGTAAATGATTATGTAGTAGCCATAAAAGCCACAGTGTTGAAGGCAACTCCACTGTGAGTTTTTCTTTCTTTATATTAGCATTTCCATAACTAAAGAAAAGAGAGGACTCACCTTTTAGATAGGTTTTCTCCAATATTGGGTTTCCTAGGATGCATATTTTGTTCAATTGTGTGGATGGTGTGTATTTTTACTTAGTCTTTCATTTTCTCATTTTAGTTATTTTTATAAATATAAGTAAAGCTAGTAATTAATTAATATGTGAGATAAGGAAAATTAGTTTTCATAATCTAATATTTAATAACATTATAATATATGTTGTGATGAACTTCTCCAGTTAAATATACATGGAAATTTATAGATCAATATGAAACACTTTAAATAATCATAGAAACTCACACATATTGATAGTAGAAAGCTCTTTTAAGAATGGCAGAAATTATCAATTGCATTTAGTGTATATCTCTCAAAGATTTCAAAATAGTTTGGATAAATTCTACAAGTAATTATCAATCATGTTGTCATTATTATGTGTCTTTGTAATCATATCATCATATAGGTTTCATATCATAATATGTCTCTAGAGTTTCCCACAAGAATTGTGTTTTTACAACTGCAAATACCATCAAATACATGTTCCAAAAATATTTACCCAAATTATTTATATTCAACACAAAATTCCATAATTGAATTTCTCATTATTGTGTTTTCATAAATCCCATTGTAATGTTTTCAAAAGGGAATATCTTTCACATTCAAAGTCAATTTTTAGTGTTGTTTTTTTAAAACAACCAATTTTTTCGAGATCTTTCCATTCAAACCATCAATTTTATATTTTTCTATGTATTCAAATATGGCTTCTCCCAATGATCTTTTGCTTACCAATACCAACTACTTCTCATGGAAATATCATATGGAATATGTATTAATAAGTAAAGCACTGAATTGGATTACCTTGGGAAAAGAGCTAGAATCCATTGGTGATGAAAATAAAGTCAAATGGGCCAATACGAGTGATGAATCATATGGACTATTCGACATGTCCATATATCCTTATTTAAGGTTTCACCTTCAAGGAATTGATGCTCTCAGTGCATCTTAGACTAAGATTGAATTTTCTTTTGGTAAAGAAAATATTATTCGATCCCACTAGATAGAAAATCAGTTAATGACTCTAATCCCTAATCATTTTCTTTCCATTTAATATTATTTATCTAAGTTCAAAATAATTAGAATTTTATGCATAGAATTCAAAATAGATATAAAGCAATACTGTTGCAACAAAAATATTATTTTTGAGAATGGTAGTGCATTATTTGTATTTGTATCTTCTTTTTATGCCACAAGAGACTCTTTAAATATTAGTGAGTTCCTATAAAGATCTCAAAATTGAGTCCTTTTCTCATTATTTGATTAGACATAAAGAAAAACATGTGCAACTTGGAGTGGTCAGCACTGCAAGTACCCCCAATAAAGCCTTTGTGGCCCAACAAAAAGATAAATCCAAGAATCCCAAGAAGAAACATCCTCACCACAACAACAAGAAAAATGAGGGTCCCAAACATTGTAACATTTATGGTAAGGATGGTTATGTGGATTCTAATGTTTTGAAACGATGGAAGCGTTAGAAGAAACAATGAGCAAGCACAATATCATTATTGATTCTTCTTATTCTTCTTCTCATGGACATGCACTCTCTGCTTTTGGTTTCTCCTTTGATGCAACTTCTACTTCTTCTTCTTATGAGTGATTTATTGATTCTTGGAGAACATTATGATATGGCTAATGATAAAGCCATATTTGCTTCTGTAAATGAATGTACCACCAAGAAAATATTTGTTGGTGATGATAGATCTCTTAATATTGTAGGGTATGGAATAGTTAAGGTATATAGTGGTCATTTCAATGATGTATTATGTGTTCTAAGTCTTTCCTGGAACCTTCTATAAGTATATTATATCACTCATTCAGGTGAAGGTAAGACCATAGAGTTTACACCTCACCAAATTATAATTAAGGATTTGAAAGATCCTAACCATGTTCTCATAATTGATATTGCTAATGATATTATTACGTTTTATAATTTTGACAGCTTTCGGTCATCAAAATTTCCATAAGTTTTTGCTTCTCATAACGATGACTTAAGAAAAACATTGGCCTTGTTTGTTTGGTAATATAAAATATTGCTTATTGCAACAACTATGTAATAAACACATGTTGATTGGTCTTCCTCTTTTTTATTACAGAGATGGTGTTTGTGCCAGTTGTGTTCTCGACAAACATCATCGGGACAATTTTGGCAAACATGTCTCTTGGCATGCCTCAACCCCTTTCAATCTTGTTCTCAGTGACTTGTGTGGTCCATTTTATTTTCCTTCATTTTCTTGGTTCCAATATTTCCTAAATTTCATTGTTGAATTATCCATATGCACTTGGGTTTACTTCTTAAAACATAAGAGAGAAGTCTTTGAAAATTTTTTGGCCTACAAATTGCTTGTAGAAAAAAATATGGACATCAACTTCAAAGGTTAAGAACATATAATAGATGTGAATATGAGAACATGAAATTTACAAGTTACTTCACTGCACAAGGCATCCAAATGCAATACAATATTCCATATACACCATATAAAAATTGGGTTTCTAAGAGAAAGAATCACACATTAAAAATAATGGCTAATTGTATGATCCAATCTAAGGGATAAACTCTTAATTATTGGGAGGAAGTCATTAACTATGCAAATTACATAGTAAATCACACTCCCACAAATGCTCTAAAAAACATAACACTGAAAAAGGCTTGGAATACAATAAAGCCAGATGTAAGCCACTTTTGTTTATTTGGTAGTGTGGCATGGACTCACATTCCTAATGACAAATGGAAATATTTACAATGTAAAAGTGATAAGGGTATTTTTTTTATATTCTAAATATTGCAAAGGATATATACTTCTTGAATCTCATTCTAATAAAACTATTATTAGAATCTATATGTTAAATTTGATCAAATCTCTTTCCCTCCAAGCCTAATTCGATGTTTATTCCTTCTTCGGCCTGCAAGCCATCTTTAGTGTCTGTGCCATATTCTATTCCTATTCTAGTGTCTTCTTCTTGAAATGATGACAGTGAGGATGAAAAAACACCTCCGCCTTCTCACCTTCTTTTAGATGATTCCATTAAACATGAACATGCACCATCACTACAAATTCACAGATGTGTCAGTTTAACTCAAGAAGCAGATGGTGATCTTGTCAGTGTTCCTTCAGATCAATGTTAGACATGTTCAAAGTTCTAGCGAGCCTCTTCTCTTTTGGCTCGGGTTTTATAGACTCATGATCCAAAACCATTTTTAGAACCTTCAGGTCCTCAAGATTGGGATAAAACAATGATTGAAAATTATTTCTCTTTAATGGTAAATGATAATTGGGATATTGTACCTATTTCGAAAGCATGAGAACTTTACATATGTAAATGGTTGTATAGAACTAAGTGTGTGTTAAATGGACGTGTTGAAAGACAAAATTCTTGGTTAGTTTACAAAGGTTTCTCTCAAGTTGAGGTAATAGAGTATAATGAAACATTTTCCCCTATAGCCAAAATGAATTCCATCCATCTTGTTCTAGCATTTGATGCCTCACATAAATGGGAAGCCCATGAAATGGACATTAAATCTGCCTTCTTACATGGGGATTTACAAGTATAAATCTACATGGAACAACTTCCTGGATATGTCTAGAATGAATCTAGCCTTTCCTTGATGGGTCTAAATTTGCTCGATAACAACAAGGGATACTCCCCGATACACAATCCCAACTAGAATATGCACCATTTGGATTAGGAGTCCCATATAGAATTTTTCTCGACTATAATTGATACTATTTTGGGGGATTTTTATCCAATTATGGTTTGGTTTACCAATGAGTGTGGATAATGAGTGAATATGCAATGAAAATATTTAGATGAAGACTATGTATTGAAAAAAACCTAATCTATTTTTATTCTACTCTGATTTATCCTACCTAAGAGAACATGAAAGTAATCGACGAGATATAAATGAAATAAGATTATGCACAACTTCCCACACATATAGATGAATTAGAAGAGAAGAACCAAAAAAAGTGAATGGAAATATGTATAATGAGAAAAATCTAAATTATACCAATACATGCATTAACAACTCAATAATATCAAGACTTGAAGATATTCAAAGAAACACTTAAAAATTCATAATAACATAGAGTGCATAAGAATTAATCTATAAGGAAACAATAATTCTTACAATCCTTGTGAAGAAGATTCATCTTTAGTCAAAATAATTCACAACACAATTGTATCCACACACAAGTATCCCTTTAGAAAACTGGCCCTGAGGGATTCTCAATATTAACAGTTTAACAATAGTACATAAAAACTCTAAGAAAGACTCTTCAACTTTAGTTGACAATATATCCCCAAAATAGTTCAGAAATAGAAAATATTCGAAGAGCCAAAATCACTTACAAACTGAGTCTCTACTCTTTCTTATACAATTCTTAGTAATCGTCAGATGACTCTTTTCATTTTTCTTGAAGAGGCAGTTATAAAAGTGGTTTAGCTTCCTACTTCCTACTTACAAGTTTACAATAATGACAAAATTGATATTGGTTGTGAAAGCTACAAAATAGGAAACATGTGTTGACATCTTCTGGTTGTTATTTTGTATTCATTCAAGGATTTTTATCTCGGATGTAGGATGTCCATATTTCTAATTGATCGTACATGGATCAGATCCTTCTTTAATTCATCTATTCCAGAGCTACTTTATTTATGTCCATGTTGTCCTCAAGGGTGGTCATGTATTTCACTAGTGTCATCATGAAATCTTGTATCATGGTATGGAGTTTTACTAGTTGTAGTATGTTTCGATCTATAAGGCCTATGGATATGGCAGTGGCTTCTTCAACCACTTATTTCATTTTATTTTTGTTATCATACACCTTGTCCACTAGCTATTCTGTCATGATGTTCTTCCTGAGCTCGTCTATCCTTGGTAGTCGACTCCTCTAGATCAATTCTTGCGCAACTTTGTCTATCCCTGAGCATATTTCAATTGATTTGGTAACCTCCTTATCACCTCTCCACCCCACTTGTTGATAGAGTTCAATATCAAAGAGGTCCATTTTTCTATGTGATTTTGATGGCGAGTACAATTCTGGAGGTGCATCGAGATTTTCAACGATCCATCTATCGATGTCATCGATGCCTTCTCAGATAGTTTTTTATTGTGTCAATTTTGTTTCTATGTGATTATTCTTCTGTATTATTATAGGGGATTATTCTTGAAAGAGATATAGGTGAGAATACATGTCTATGATGGCTTTTTCTAATTCTCTCCTAACCTTCTCAACACAATTTCTAAAACTTTGAATGTTGTGTTCATCATTTCTAACTTGTTGGAGTCTTTCCTCTAATTCTCTGATTCTTGCCTCTTTCTCCTCCTTATGTTGGAATAGTCTTCGAATGTTATCCACATTAGAATTCATGAATGAAGAGCCAGTCATATCCATTTCTATGGGGTTTTCCCTTACATATCTTGTCACGAGAATGCATGTGACAACCGATATATCCATCCCTTCCGTTGCTGACACTTTCTTCACCTGCTCCTACATGATCCTACCAATTTTAATGTCGTAGGTAAATCTTCTTAGGTCAAGTACTTAACTCAATTGAAATGGTGTCCAAAGCCCCATTCCTAAACCATTTCATGTTATATCAGTGTCCTCGCCTATTGACAATGTATTTAGGATGTTTTTTTCCATTGGATGGGTTTCCCCTCTTTTGTCTTCAACTTCAGATGATTTTTTGGTTTCCTCTTTTGCTTCTATGATTCTTTTGTTGTCATTCTTGCTATTTCTTCCATACTTTATTTCTCCTTTTGTTTGATCTCTCGTTCTGTTGTAGATTTTTCCTCTTCCTCAGACTTGGATTTGCCCCTGTCTACATCGATCTTCCACTTAATTTTTAATGCATCATTCTTCTTTTTTAGGACTTTCTCCTTATCTCTCCTCTTTGTGTGAGATGGTACTTCCTCTACCTCTTCCACTGACCTTGAGTGTATTGAGGTGGATGCGTAGGGTGATTTCTCAACTTCCTCTTCCTCTTCCTTCTTCTTGGCTTCTTATCTATCATTTTCTTCATCTGTGATGATCCCTCTTGGTTGGACATGCCTATTGAATATGACTTCATCATAGGTATGGGCATTCTGGTGAACTTATTCTTCCTCCCAGATGTTCATGGTATATTCCCATGGCAGACCAATCTTATTGAACTGGTCTCTCATAGTATTATTGTGTCTTTTGTACCATTCTTCTCTGAAGCGATAAGAGAGCAAAGTATTCAACTCTTCTTGAGATTTCTTGGTGTTCTCGAAGAAATAAATACC
>JASDQU010241124.1:138058-153406 GCA_032191745.1 Picea mariana | reverse complement strand
CCTGATGAAGTTTGAAGATACACAAAACCTATAAGGGAAGAAGAATGCGCCTATGAGATAGAGAACATGTATAAACTGACAGAAGGACAACAAGATTATATTAATCCTACAACAGATGGGAATCTAATTTGGCGAAGTGAAAGTGCATGCTCATCAGATTCAGAAGAAGCACTGGAGAATTGGCAGAACATAATGTATGAATTCTCTATGTGGAGGTGTGCCAGATTGACTAAAGTAGTTTGCTAGATTGGCACAAAAGTAAGTAATCTTCCTACATTTGATGGCTTGAATAATTTAGAGACATTTCTACATGAATTTGAAGAAATTGTACCAATACAACATAGGTTGTTGGCACTATATGAAGCCTTGAAAGAAAGGCCAGCTAGATGGTGGGAAGCTCACATGAAGAATACCACATAATGGGTACAATGTCGCACCTTGTTGATAGTGCATTTTTTAGATCTAGATAAAGGCTACAAAGTTCGATACAGAGGTCAGAGTTTCCCTAAGGACCATGTGTGAAGTTGTGAGGAAACATGGATCAATGTTCCTAAAGAAAAGTGGGTACATAAGTTCATTAATACCTTAGAAGCTACGCCTATAACTAGTATCTTCAAGAACAACTGTGCTTAGCCACTACAGATTGGTATGGTATGACCCAAAACTTTATAGATGCTTTCGTATTTGAAAGCCAGTACCCCATAGTAGATCAGGATTTACAAATTGTAAGACAAAAGGTCTTTGAGGAGGCACCTAACCCCCCTTTTGAACAAGAAAAAGATGAATGGACTACGCCTCTTCAACGGTTATAGGGTTGTTATAATATTAATGATGATGAGGATGATGATCCTAGAAACGTGAACATCTCAGAAACTGGAGGACAAAGAGATATAGAAGGGTTGGAGATTGAATTACCTTTTGTTGGGAATCCTATTAAAATTAAGAAAGTTAATATTGGATCAGAGAAAACACCTAAGTTAGTAAACGTTGGAGACTATTGGGATGATGCTACTATTAGTAAGATTACATAACTATTGCATGAGTATCAAGACTTGTTTCCAACCAAATTCAAAGACATGAAGGGCATTAAAGGGCCCATGGGAGAAATGAAGTTTCCTTTGAGAGAAGATGCAAGACCTATCAAGCAGAGGCCTTATAGACTGAATACCAAGTATAAGAAGAAAGTTAATATTGAATTAGATATAATGATTGAAGTAGGAATCATAGAACCAATTGAAGAATCTGAATGGATCAAACCTATGGTGGTCCAAGACAAAATGTCAGGAGAAATCAAAATCTTTGTAGATCTAAGGAAATTGAATGATGCATGTTTACATGATCCATTTCCTACACCTTTTACTAATGAATTTATAGATAATGTAGGAGGAAAATAAGTTTACTCATTCACAGATGGATTTTTAGGCTATCACCAGATTAGAATTGCTAAGGAAGACATACATAAGACTACATTTGCAACAAAATGGGGTTCTTTTCAGTACACTGTGATGCCTTTTGGTTTGAAGAATGCACCATCCATCTTTTCCAGGGTGGTGGTCAAATCATTTAAATAATTTTTACATAAGTATTTGGAGGCATACTTTGATGATTGGATTGTTTTTAGTCTTCTAAAAGATCATATTGAATGTTTGAGTTTAATGTTGGATAAGTGCAAGAAATGTCAGATTTCCCTGAACTTGAAGAAGTGTATTTTATTTTCACCTTTTGGAGTGTTGTTAGGACACATTGTGTGTAAACAGGGGTTGTTGGTAGATCCTTCCAAGATTTCTATCATTGTTGATCTACCTCCTCCTACTTCGGTTAAACAACTAGGCATTGCATTGGGACACAATGGATATTATAGAAAGTTTATTAAAGGGTATGCACAGATAACAAAACCCATGGAGAATCTATTAAAAGAATAGTAAGTTTCAATGGACAGCAGAATGCGAGCATAGCTTCGACACACTAAAGAAGAAAACGCTCACTATGCCTATTTTGGATTTTCCAAATTGGAGCAAGGAATTTAATGTTCATGTTGATGCTTCATCCATTTCATTAGGAGTAGTATTGGCACAACTAGGTGTAAGATATATCGACCACCCTATAGCCTTTGCTAGCATGAAGCTTTCCACATTTGAAATGAATTATACCACTACTAAAAGAGAAGGCTTAGCTATGGTATAAGCGCTGCAGAAGATTAGATGCTACTTGTTGGGAGGACATTTTAATATGTTCACTGATCATTCTACATTAAAGTACTTAGTCAACAAGCCGGTGTTGGGGGGAAGAATATGAAAATGGATATTATTATTCTAGGAGTATGGATTTGATATAGTGGTCAAGCCAGGAAGAATGAATAAGGGACTTGATCACTTATCCAGGTTAGAACATGAAGAGGAACCTACTATTTTGGATGATACACTACCAGATGCACAGTTGTTGGCCATCAGAAAAATAGATGATCACTTCATCGAGATAGTCTAGTTCCTGTCCATAGGAATGGCACCTCACGAGTATACAATTATTCAGAAGAAACAATTGGTAGTTTGCGTTGCATATTTTCAACTCATAGCTGGACAATTATATAATATGGGCCCAGATGAGATATTAAGAAGATGTGTTATGGAGTCTAAAAGACCATTAATCCTTGCAAAAGAACATGAATGCATCCTAGGAGGACATTATGCAAGGAAAGAAACAATGCAGAAGGTTCTCAAGGATGGCCTATGGTGGCCCACTCTACATAAGGATGCTAAGGAATACTACAGAGCCTACGATGTATGTAAAAGAGTAGAGAAGCTATCAAGAAGAGATGAGATTCCTTTAGCACTTCAGTTAACCATACAGGCATTTGAGAAATGGGCTATTGACTTTGTGGGACCCATCAACCCACCAGGAAAGCACACAGGATCTCGATACATTATCACTGCTACAAAATATTTGACTAAATGGGCAAAAGTAAGAGAATTTAAGGACTGTAGTGAAACTACAACTACGTGGTTCATCTTTGATGATATCATAACAAAATTTGGATGCCTGAAGACCCTTATGAGTGATAAAGGCACACATTTCATTAACAAAAATATTGAAGCCTTGATTCGGGAGTTCGAAGTTCACCATCAGAAGGGAACACCATACCACCCACAAGCGAATGGAATAGTCGAACATTTCAATAATATCTTGGAGACAGTGATGACTAATATTTGCAGTGTTAACAAAGATGATTGGGATCTGAGAATTCCAGTAGTGTTATGGGATTATAGAACTACTTGCAAAAATTTAGCCACGTAGACTCCTTTTAAGTCATATATGGCTTGCAAGCATTGGTACCTATGGAATACTTGGTTCCTAGTTTAAGAATTTCAACATTTACAGATATGGATGACACCGACACTATTGAAGACAGGATCGTGCAGTTGATGGATCTAAAGGAAGACATGTTCATTGTAGGATTTCATCAGTAGGTACAAAAAGAACAAGAAAAGGCTTACCATGACCAACATATCAAGAGGAAATCTTTTAAAAAACGATATTTGGTACTTTTATACAATAACAAGTTAATGAAGCA
This sequence comes from Picea mariana, assembly GCA_032191745.1. NCBI lineage: Eukaryota > Viridiplantae > Streptophyta > Pinopsida > Pinales > Pinaceae > Picea > Picea mariana. The sequence goes on along the minus strand of JASDQU010241124.1, from coordinate 149,838 downwards.
TCCAGGAAATTTCGGGACACATTGGCTTGGGCCATTTGAGGTCGCCCATGTTACAGAAGGAGGAGTTGCATAGTTGAAGGCCCTTAATGGTGAATGGAAGGATGTTTTAGTAAATGATAGTCGGTTGAAAATGTATTATGAAAACCAACTTCCTCGCAGTTCTCAGTAAAATAAAGGAAGAAGGGTCTAGGTACCACGTGCAGTTGAAATTGGGTACCAGACATAGAAAAGATAGTCTGCACATGATAGGAAGGTCAGAGTAGAAAACACAAGTTTCTCCACACAGTATATAGTCGAAGTAATACAAGAGGCTTGACCCTAAAGTGAATCAGGAGGATTCACATGTGAGTGTTGGGGGCCTATTGGCCCTTGGTCATGTATTAAGGAAGAAAGACAATATTAAAGAAGAAGAAACACAAAGTATGAAGAGTGTGGAAGGTACACAAACTAAGGAGGGGTCAAAGTGATTAAAGAAGCAGAAAAGAAGGAGTGAAGTAAAGGAAAGAAATTCATTGGAAGAGAAGATATAGGAAGACAAAGAAACAAGGAAGATGAATCGTGGACAATTCAACAAGAGAAAGAAGACACTAATATGTGATTTGGAGCACCTCGTGTAAAAAAAGGAAGAATATATTGGCGAAGTCCTTAAAATGCGGGCTATGTGGACCTAGGGTTTTGGTACCTAGGGTTTTTGCACCTGGACTTCGGTATAGGGTTTCTAAGAGTCATAAAAGGATAAATAGAGGTGTAGAAGAGTAGAGAGGGGTTTTTGTTTATGTAGAGAGATTGAGATGTAAGAGTGTTATGTCTTAGCACATTCTAGTAAGTTTGGATCTTCAGTTAGGTGTGAAGACCTACTATGTTGCTGAGTGCGCATGGAGAGGGAATAAAGAGAAAGAGAGAGAAGGATCCACAACTAAGTGCACAGATAGAACTGTATGTTTTCATATACATAATCAATAAACAAAGTTCTGTGGGCGTAGCCCTAGGGAGAGGGTGAACCATGTAAAATATTGTTGTTCTATGTGATTGAGGTTGTGTAATGTTCTATCTGTTATACTATTATTGCATTATTTTTTTCCTACTGAATATAAGAAATATAACTACTTCGCTAAGTAAGCTTAACACTGTTAAGAATCTCTAGGTTATCTTACATTGTTATTCTGGAATCATCTTAATCTTCCACTGGTTGTAGACACTTGTGTCCTGCAACCCCCCTATAGCTACTTCAGGTGAGACTTCATCTGCTTTGTAGGTGTTGCTGAAAGGGCCAGTACTTGGGTTTTTTTGGTGCGTTGTTATAGTTGAACCCTAGATCTGCTCTTGTGCGAACAAGAAGTTAGAAATTTTTCACATGTGGTATACTTCTCTACACTTCAGTTTCTCTCTTTCGTTTTCTAAGAGTCTCAATGTATCATCATACGTAGATATGATTATTTATGTCTCACATGCCACTTGCCTTTTGCTGTCGGAGGCCTCTATCCCAAGTACCTTTCTTGTTGTATTCTTTCAAGGATACATAATTGAACATGGAGTAAATGAAATGAGCTCAATGTAGATATTAAATTTACACATTATATGAGATTGAATTAAGAATTTGAACTACCAAAAAAATTATTGGGGCTATATTGGGTGAAGAGTCACGATATGAGGATGATAAAGTGATGGTAATCATTCTTAAGTATTTTGGTGAAAATTTGAGGAAGAAGGGGTGAAAAATGTGCTCATAAGGAAAAATCAGAAGTTCAGAAATTAACTCCTTTGATGGAAATCAGAGGAGTTGCTAACACAACCTATTTTTTCTATTGAACCAGTTAGTTTTAAGGCTCCCGAGAAAACATTGGAATAAATTTGATCAATGAATTTGTAGACAACTCCTTTGATGTGAATCATAGGATTTAAATCCAAGTATTATAAATTAAAGATAACCGACACAGTTACTTTGAACTCCTCCGATCGTATCATAGGTGTTAACAGGAACTCCTCTGATATGATTAGAAGAGTTATTACTAAGTGGGCTGATTAATAATTGAATGGTCAGGGAAGTTGTCTAGAAATGCTTTGATCATATCAGAGGAGTTAACAAAAAATCCTCTGATATGATCATAAGAGTTAACATGAATTAATCCAACGGGACCAGGGAGAAAACAAAGATCATGGTTTTGATTTCTGAAGCTAGACAGATAAGAAAAACCAAGTACCAAGTCTTGTGATATAAATGGAATTCCAGGTTAAGTGTCACTAGTGTAATCGATAACCTCCTTGGGAAATAAAACATTGGTTAAGTTATTTTTCGGAGCACTCTCTAGATTATATAGGTTAGAAGAGAAGCAAAAACCCTAAAATTGTGAAGGAAAAATGAAGGGGTGGGGGAAAAATATATAAATGGCATTGGTTGTAGAGGGGTAGGGGATAAGGATGGATATATGAAAGGAGGTTTTCCATAATTTAAAAAAAAAAAAAAACTAAGAAGAATCCTAACCCTAGCAAGCGAGGAAAAATGTCGAGACATACCTGGAAACCTTTAATTCTATGTGGAATACCCAAATAGGTTATGAGTGTCAACACGAAGGGCTCAACATGTTCTATTTCTGGAGTGATCTTGCTTCCCCTATACACCTTAGATAAATAATGGGAATTCGAGGTTTCTAGGTAAATATAAGGAAGTCGACGACCTGACAATTAATGTGGTAGTTGATGGGATATTTATGGTAAGAGGACTTGGGATTAAGTATTCTGATCACATCCATGAACATGGAGGAAACTCCTTTGATGGTTATTAAAGGATTTAAAACCAAATCTTCTAATACCATTGGAGGAGTTGATGTCAACTTGCATGATAATAGGTTCATCGGAGAGTGTGAGGGGAACTCCTCCAATGTACATTAGATGAGTTAGAGGAAACTTTGGTGATTTTTTCCAGGCTTTCTCAAAAAATTATTTCTTCAAGTAATCTCTTTTCCAATGTTTTCTTCTCATAAGTAAGACTTCCTAAAGAAGCTTGAAATAAAGAGAGAGGGTGATGTAAGAATAATTCCAAAACATATAAAAGGAAGGGGGATCAATTTTCAAGAAATAAAAACACAATGGAAACCTATAAAATGGAGGGTTGTAGTGCCTAGGACAACACCTTATTTGTCTCTCTAAGAAATCTCTTTATGGTGTTAAGAAATCTCCCTAATCTTGGTATGCCAAAATGGATAAATTTCTTCTTGAAAATGGATCTTGTAGATGCCATTCTGATCCTAATTACTATACCAAAAAAGTAGGAAGCCATATCACAATCCTTCTTTTTTATGTTGATGATTAGATCCTAACTAGTAGTGACCCTAAACTTTTAAACCATGTAAACACCATCCTTAAGAATAAATTTGTAATTACCAACTTAGGATATTTTCACTATTTTGTTGGCCTCCAAGTATTACAAACCAAGTAAATAATATTTCTTTTATAGTCTAAGTATGCATGTGACCTTCTTCATTGCTTTCCCATGGATTATTCTAAACAAAACCCTTCTCCCTTCTAGTTTGGAGTCAATATTGTTTCCACCTATACTTCTCCTAAAGTTGATGCCACTTTGTAGTATTAGTTAGTTGGTAGGCTATTATATTTGAATCATACATATCCTAATATTTATTTTGTTGTTGGTGTTTTTTCCTGGTATATGAAAAACCCCCATGAAATCCATTGGAAAGAAGCTAAAAGGATACTTCAATATGTCTAGGGTACATTTTAGTTCACGATACATTACATCTCAGGGGGGACTACTTTGTAGGTTGGTTTCACTGATTGTGATTGGGTTGGTGATCCTAATGATTGAAAGTCTATTGCAAGTTATGCTTCAAGCCCTAGTTCAGGACCTACTACTCGAGTGTGTAAGAAAAAACAAGCTATTTCACTTTCTTCGAGAAATGGTTAATGCAAGTCAGGAAACCTTGTGGAATCGATATATTATTTCATAGTTTGGCTTCTAGTAGTAGCATGCGACCACCCTTTTTTGTGGCAATTAGAGTGCCATCAATCTCACCAAAGATCTAGTTGAACAAGAGCATAGAAAACACATCAAGCTACACATGCACTTCATCAAAAAGCTCATTCATGATTGATTTATTAAAGTGTTATTTTTATCTACAGAAGATCAAGTTTAAATTTTTTTCATAAAGTCTCTTACAAAAGCGAAGTTTTCAAAAATTTGATCTCTGTTAGGAGTTTAAGAAGTTGTCATTAAGGGGGGATACGTTCTAATGCCCCCTTCTTTCTCATGTTGTGCCATCTTTGTAAATATTTTGACCCTATGAAAAGTTGTTCTTAAAGGGGGATGATAGGATATTTAGACTCTTAGGAGTTATTTAAGATCAACTTGGTCTAATGTGTCATTAGGTAAAAGTGTTTTTCATAGTGTGTTTCTTTAGTATGAATTAATATGCACTTGTAGTTAGGTAATTTAATGGTAATGATATGTTCCTGACATAGATTTATCTGATGGCTCATATTCTCCTCGATATTAATGGGTATATTGATCTGTGGATTAACACCATATTGGTCCATAATTTTTATTTTTAAAATCATGGAGGGTCATCTGTCGATGATCGATTGTGAAAAAATTTCTAGTAAATCTCTCTGCAATATTTTATTTTGAATTAATAAATTTATCCAAGTGAACACATTGGTTGGGGCTGTGGATGTTTCCCTGTAGGGGTTTTACATGTAAAAACATTGTTGTGTTGACATTTTATATGGTAGTGTGAATGGTTACTAAAGATGTTCATCCTCCACTGGAATACATGTGTTGTTCAAAAGAAAGAGTATTTTCCAAGATTTGTTGGAGGTTAGGCTATCATCAACTCAGAATAAAAGAAGAATATATCACCAAGACAACATCCAAGACAATATATGGAAATTATGAGTTTGTGTTAGTGTCATTTGGGATATAGAATGCACAAACCATATTCATGTGCCTAATGAATGGACTGTTCAAGGAATATTTGGACAAATTTGTAATTTTTTTCTTGGACAATATACTCATGTACTCAAGGATAGAGGAGAAACATCATAAACAGTTAAGGATGGTGCTAGAAGTATTGGAATAGAAACAGTTGTATTTCAATTTAAGCGTGTCTTCTATCAAAGGAAGATTCATTACTTGAGACATATTATTACAGAGGAGGGGATAGTAGTTGATCTTGAGAATATTGGGGCCATTAGAGGATAGATAGTACCAAAAATGTTATATAGGTCATATAATTCATGGGAGTTGAAGGTTATTATAAAAGATTCATTAAATATTTTTGAAAGATTGAAAACCCAATTACTTTTTTGCAAAAGAAGGGTGTAAAATTTGAATGGACTTATGAGTGTGAAGAAATTTTTTAGCAACTAAAGAATATTTTTACAAGTGAACCAATATTGAAAATTGTAGACCCATATGAATATTTTTTTGTATGCACTGATGCATGCAAGGGTGGGTTTGGGGGAATCATCATACAAAATGAGTATGTGATATGTTATGAACCAAGAAAGTTGAAAGAACTTGAGAGGAACTATGCCACAAATGATTTATAATTGGTAGCTATCATTCATGCATTGAAAATGTGGAGACATTATCTCATGGGTACAAAATTTGAACAAAGAATAGAGCATAATGCTTATAAACTTTTTTTTGGAAAACCAACACTAAATTCCAGGAAAACTAGATGGATAGAATTCATCAACGATTGAATTTGAAACAAATAATATAAAATGAAAGGAGAACCATTTGGTTGATTCACTTAGAGTTTGAGTGCATGAGAAACATATTATAGCCATTAGCATGTACATGTCTAATTTAAAAGAATTTTTTTTAAAGGGGGAAAATTCTAGTCAACACTATATGCAAATAAACGAACCATTACAAGAAGTAAATATTTAGAAGAAATTTAAAGATAATGAGCTGAAAGAGGATGGAGTCCTCATGTATAAGGGAAAGTTATATGTTCCAAATTCCAAAGAGATGAAAAATATAGTGATGCATGAAATGCAAAATGTACCTTATGATGGGATCCCATGATATCAAAATTCAAATGAGGTTGTAAGAAGACAATAAATTTTTCCAGAAATCAAGAAATAGGTGTAAGGGGGTTAGTTGCAAACATTTTCACAAAGTCTCTTACAAAAGCAAAGTTTTCCAAACTTTGATCTTTGTTAAGAGTTTAAGAAGTTGTCATTAAAGGGGTATAGGTTCTAATGCCCCCTTCCTTCTCATGTTGTGTCATCTTTGTAAATATTTTGATCCTATACCAAGTTGTTCTTAACGGGGGATGATAGGATATTTAGACTCTTGGGAGTTATTTAATATCAATTTGGTCTAATGTGTCATCAGGTAAAAATGTTTCTTTTAGTGTGTTTCTTTTGTATGAATTAATATGCATTTGTAGTTAGGTAATTTGATGGTAATGATATGTTCCCAACATAGATTGATCTGATCACTCATATTCTCCTCGATATTAATGGGTATATTGATCTGTGGATTAACACCAGATTGGTCCATAATATTTTTCTTTAAAATCATGGAGGGTCATCTGTCAATGATTGATTGTGAGAATATTTCTTGTAAAAATCTCGACAATATTTTATTTTGAGTTAATAAATTGATCCAAGTGAACACGTTGGTTGGTTGGGGCTGTGGATGTTTCCCTATAGGGATTTTACATGTAAAAACATTGTAGTGTTGATATTTTATATGGTAGTGTGCATGGCTACTGAAGGTGTTCATCCTCCATTGGAATACATGTGTTGTTGAAAAGGAAGAGTATTTTCCAAGATTGGCTTGAGGTTAGGCTATCATCAACTCAGAATAAAAGAAGAATATATCACCAAGACAACATCCAAGATAATATATGTAAATTCTGAGTTTGTGTTAGTGTCATTTGGGATATAGAATGCACAAACCATATTCACATGCCTAATGAATGGATTGCTCAAGGAATATTTGGACAAATTTGTAATTTTTTTCTTGGATGATATACTCATGTACTCAAGAATAGAGGAGAAACATGAGAAATAGTTAAGGATGGTACTAGAAGTATTCAGAGAGAATTAGTTGTATTTCAATTTAAGCGCATCTTCTATCAAAGGAAGATTCATTACTTGAGACATATTATTTTAGAGGAGGGGATAGTAATTAATCCTGATAATATTGGGACCATTAGAGAACAGATAGTACCAAAGAATGTTATATACGTGATATAATTCATGGGAGTTGAAGGTTATTATAGAAGATTCATTAAATATTTTTGAAAGATTGAAAACCCAATTACTTCTTTGCAAAAGAAGGGTGTAAAATTTGAATGGACTTATGACTGTGAAGAATGTTTTTAGCAACTAAAGAATATTTTTACAAGTGAACCAATATTGAAAATTGCAGACCCAAATGAATGTTTTGGTGTATGCACTAATGCATGCAAGGGTGGGTTTGGGGGAATCCTCATACAAAATGAGTATGTCATATGTTATGAGCCAAGAAAGTTGAAAGAACTTGAGAGGAAATATGATTTAGAATTGGTAGCTATCGTTCATGCATTGAAAATGTGGAGACATTATCTCATGGGTAGAAAATTTTAACTAAGAATAGAGCACTGTGCTCAGAAACATTTTTTTAGAAAACCAACACTAAATTCCAAGAAAACTAGATGGATAGAATTCGTCAATGATTGAATTTTAAACAAAGAATATAAAATGCAAGGAGAACCAAGTGGTTGATTCACTTAGCAATTGATTGCATGAGAAACATCTTATAGACATTAGCATGTTCATGTCTTATTTAAACGTAAAAAATTTAAAGGGTGCAAATTCTAGTCAACACTATATGGAAATAAAAGAAGCATTACAACCAGGAAATATTTAGAAGAAATTTAAAGATAATGAGCTGAAAGTGGATGGAGTCCTCATATACAAGGGAAAGTTTTATGTTCCAAATTCCAATGAGATGAAAAATATAGTGATGCAGGAAATGCACAATGTGCCTTATGATGGGATCCCATGATATCAAAATTCAAATGAAGTTGTAAGAAGACAATACATTTTTCTAGAAATCAGGAAATAGGTGTAAGGGGGGAAGTTGCAAACATTTTCACAAAGTCTCTTATAGAAGCAAATTTTTCCAAACTTTGATCTTTGTTAGGAGTTTAAGAAGTTGTCATTAAGGGGGCATAGGTTCTAATTGCCCCTTCCTTCTAATGTTGTGTCATATTTGTAAATATTTTGATCCTATCCCAAGTTGTTCTTAAAGGGGGGTGATAGGATATTTAGACTCTTAGGAGTTATTTAAGGTCAACTTGGTCTAATGTGTCATTAGGTAAAAGTGTTTTTCTTAGTGTGTTTCTTTAGTTTGAATTAATATGCATTTGTAGTTAGGTAATTTGATGGTAATGATATGTTCCCAACATAGATTGATCTGATGGCTCATATTCTCCCTTATATTAATGGGTATATTGATCTATGGATTAACACCATATTGGTCCATAATTTTTATTTTTAAAATCATGGAGGGTCACCTATCGATGATCGATTGTGAGAAAATTTCTTGTAAATCTCTCTACAATATTTTATTTTGAATTAATAAATTTATCCAAGTGAACACATTGGTTGGGGCTGTGGATGTTTCCCTATAGGGGTTTTACATGTAAAAACATTGGTGTGTTGATATTTTATATGGTAGTGTGAATGCTTACTAAAGGTGTTCATCCTCCATTGGAATACATGTGTTGTTGAAAAGAAAGAGTATTTTCCAAGATTGGCTTGAGGTTAGGCTATCATCAACTCAGAATAAAAGAAGAATATATCACCAAGACAACATCCAAGACAATACAGGGATATTATGAGTTTGTGCTAGTGTCATTTGGGATATAGAATGCACAAACCATATTCATGTGCCTAATGAATGGAGTGTTCCAGGAATATTTGGACAAATTTTTAATTTTTTTCTTGGATGATATACTCATGTACTCAAGGATAGAGGAGAAACATCAGAAACAATTAAGGATGGTGCTATAAGTATTGGGAGAGAATCAATTGTATTTTAATTTAAGCACGTCTTATGTCAAAGGAAGATTCATTACTTGAGACATATTATTTCAGAGGAGGGGATAGTAGTTGATCTTGAGAATATTGGGGCCATTAGAGGATATATAGTACCAAAGAGTGTTATATAGGTTATATAATTCATGGGAATTGAAGGTTATTATAGAAGATTCATTAAATATTTTTGTAAGATTGAAAACTCAATTACTTCTTTGCAAACGAAGGGTGTAAAATTTGAATGGACTTATGAGTGTGAAGAATTTTTTTAGCAACTAAAGAATATTTTTACAAGTGAACCAATATTGAAAATTGTAGACCCATATGAATATTTTTTTGTATGCATTGATGCATGCAAGGGCGGGTTTGGTGGAATCGTCATACAAAATGAGTATGTGATATGTTATGAGCCAAGAAAGTTGAAAGAACTTGAGAAAAACTATGCCACAAATGATTTAGAATTGGTAGCTATCATTCATGCAATGAAAATGTTGAGACATTATCTCATGGGTAGAAAATTTGAACTAAGAATAGAGCATAATGCTCAAAAACGTTTTTTTGGAAAACCAACACTAAATTCCAGGAAAACTAGATGGATAGAATTCGTCAACGATTGAAATTGAAACAAAGAATATAAAATGCAAGAACAACCATGTGGTTGATTCACTTAGAGGTTGAGTGCATGAGAAACATATTATAGCCATTAGCATGTACATGTCTAATTTAAAAGAAGAAATTTTAAAGGGTGCAAATTCTAGTCAACACTATATGCAAATAAAAGAAGCATTACAAGAAGTAAATATTTAGAAGAAATTTAAAGATAATGAGCTGAAATACGACGGAGTCCTCGTGTACAAGGGAAAGTTATATGTTCCAAATTCCAAAGAGATGAAAAATATAGTGATGTAGGAAATGCACAATGTACCTTATGATGGGATCCCATGACATCAAAACTCAAATGAAGTTGTAAGAAGACAATAAATTTTTCTAGAAATCAAGAAATAGGTGTAAGGGGGCCAGTTGCAAACATTTTCACAAAGTCTCATACAAAAGGTATGTTTTCCAAACTTTGATCTCTATTAGGAGTTTAAGAAGTTATCATTAAGGGGGTATAGGTTCTAATGCCCCCTTCCTTCTCATGTTGTGTCATCTTTGTAAATATTTTGATCCTATACCAAGTTCTTCTTAAAGGGGGATGATAGGATATTTAGACTCTTAGGAGTTATTTAATATCAATTTGGTCTAATGTGTCATTAGGTAAAAGTGTTTTTCTTAGTGTGTTTCTTTAGTATGAATTAATATGCATTTGTAGTTAGGTAATTTGATGGTAATGATATGTTCCCGACATAGATTGATATGATTAACACCATATTCTCCTCGATATTAATGGGTATATTGATCTATGTATTAACACCATATTGGTCCATAATATTTATTTTTACAATCATGGAGGGTCATTTGTCGATGATCGATTGTGAGAAAATTTCTTGTAAATATCTCTACAATATTTTATTTTGTATTAATAAATCGATCCAAGTGAACACATTGGTTGGGGCTGTGGATGTTTCCCTATAGGGGTTTTACATGTAAAAACATTTTAGTGTTGATATTTTATATGGTAGTGTGAATGGTTACTGAAGGTGTTCATCCTCCATTGGAATACATGTGTTGTTGAAAAGCAAGAGTATTTTCCAAGATTGGCTTGAGGTTAGGCTATCATCAACTCAGAATAAAAGAAGAATATATCACGAAGAAAACATGCAAGATAATGTATGTAAACTCTGAGTTTGTGTTAGTGTCATTTGGGATATAGAATGGACAAACCATATTCACATGCCTAATGAATGGATTGCTCAAGGAATATTTGGACAAATTTGGAATTTTTTTCTTGGATGATATACTCATGTACTCAAGGATAGAGGAGAAACATGAGAAATAGTTAAGGATGGTGCTAGAAGTATTCATACAGAATTAGTTGTATTTCAATTTAAGTGCATCTTCTATGAAAGGAAGATTCATTACTTGAGACATATTATTTTAGAGGAGGGGATAGTAATTGATCTGGATAATATTGGGGCCATTAGAGGATGTATAGTACCAAAGAATGTTATATAGATCATATAATTCATGGGAGTTGAAGGTTATTATAGAAGATTCATTAAATATTTTTGAAAGATTGAAAACCCAATTACTTCTTTGCAAAAGAAGGGTGTAAAATTTGAATGGACTTATGACTGTGAAGAATGTGTTTAGCAACTAAAGAATATTTTTACAAGTGAACCAATATTGAAAATTGCAGACCCAGATGAATATTTTGTTGTATGCACTGATGCATGTAAGGGTGGGTTTGGGGGAATCCTCATACAAAATGAGTATGTGATATGTTATGAGCCAAGAAAGTTGAAAGAACTTGAGAGGAAATATGATTTAGAATTGGTATCTATCGTTCATGCATTGAAAATGTGGAGACATTATCTCATGGGTAGAAAATTTTAACTAAGAATAGAGCATAGTGCTCAGAAACATTTTTTTAGAAAACCAACACTAAATTCCAAGAAAACTAGATGGATAGAATTCGTCAATGATTGAATTTGAAACAAATAATATAAAATGCAAGGAGAACCAAGTGGTTGATTCACGTAGTGATTGATTGCATGAGAAACATCTTATAGCCATTAGCATGTCCATGTGTAGTTTAAAAGAAAAGAATTTAAAGGGTGCGAATT
>JASDQU010241124.1:126678-138002 GCA_032191745.1 Picea mariana | reverse complement strand
AGAGGATGGAGTCGTCATATACAAGGGAAAGTTATATGTTCCAAATTCGAAAGAGATGAAAAATAAAGTGATGTGGGAAATGGACAATGTACCTTATGATGGGATCCCATGATATCAAAATTCAAATGAAGTTGTAAGAAGACAATACATTTTTCTAGAAATCAAGAAATAGGTGTAAGGGGGGAAGTTGCAAACATTTTCTCAAAGTCTTGTACAAAAGAAAAATTTCCAAACTTTGATCTCTATTAGGAGTTTAATAAGTTGTCATTAAGGGGGCTTAGGTTCTAATTGCCCCTTCCTTCTAATGTTGTTTCATCTTTGTAAATATTTTGATCCTATCCCAAGTTGTTCTTAAAGGGGGATGATAGGATATTTAGACTCTTAGGAGTTATTTAAGATCAACTTGGTCGAATGTGTCATTAGGTAAAAGTGTTTTTCTTAGTGTCTTTCTTTAGTATGAATTAATATGCATTTGTAGTTAAGTAATTTGATGTTAATGATATGTTCCCAACATATATTGATCTGATGGATCATATTCTCCTCGATATTAATGGGTATATTGATCTGTGGATTAACACCATATTCGTCCATAATTTTTATTTTTAAAATCATGGAGGGTCATCTGTCGATGATCGATTGTGAGAACATTTCTTGTAAATCTCTCTACAATATTTTATTTTGAATTAATAAATTTATCCAAGTGAACACATTGGTTGGGGCTGTCGATGTTTCCCTATAGGGGTTTTTCATGTAAAAACATTGGTGTGTTGATATTTTATATGGTAGTGTGAATGGTTACTAAAGGTGTTCATCCTCCATTGGAGTACATGTGTTGTTGAAAGGCAAGAGTATTTTCCAATATTGGCTTGAGGTTAGGCTATCATCAACTCAGAATAAAAGAAAAATATATCACCAAGACAACATCCAAGACAATATATGGAAATTATTAGTTTGTGCTAGTGTCATTTGGGATATAGAATGCGCAAACCATATTCATGTGCCGAATCAATGGAGTGTTCAAGGAATATTTGGACAAATTTGTAATTTTTTTCTTGGACGATATACTCATGTACTCAAGGATAGAGGAGAAACATTAGAAATAGTTAAGGATGGTGCTATAAGTATTGGGAGAGAATGATTTGTATTTCAATTTAAGCACATCTTCTATCCAAGGAAGATTCATTACTTGAGACATATTATTTCAGAGGAGGGGATAGTAGTTGATCTTGAGAATATTAGGGCCATTAGAGGATGAATAGTACCAAAGAATGTTATATAGGTCATATAATTCATGGGAGTTGAAGGTTATTATAGAAGATCTATTAAATATTTTTGAAAGATTGAAAACCCAATTACTTCTTTGCAAAAGAAGGGTGTTAAATTTGAATGGACTTATGAGTGTGAAGAAATTTTTTAGCAACTAAAGAATATTTTTACAAGTGAACCAATATTGAAAATTGTAGACCCATATGAATATTTTGTTGTATGCATTGATGCATGCAAGGGCGGGTTTGGGGGAATCCTCATACAAAATGAGTATGTGATATGTTATGAGCCAAGAAAGTTGAAAGAAATTGAGAGGAACTATGCCACAAATGATTTAGAATTGGTAGCTATCATTCATGCATTGAAAATGTTGAGACATTATCTCATGGGTAGAAAATTTGAACTAAGAATAGAGCATAATTCTAAAAAACGTTTTTTTGGAAAACCAACACTAAATTCCAGGAAAACTAGATGGATAGAATTCGTCAATGATTGAATTTGAAACAAAGAGTATAAAATGCAAGGAGAACCATGTGGTTGATTCACTTAGAGGTTGAGTGCATGAGAAACATATTATATCCATTAGAATGTACATGTCTAATTTAAAAGAAGAAATTTTAAAGGGTGCAAATTCTAGTCAACACTATATGCAAATAAAAGAAGCATTACAAGAAGTAAATATTTAGAAGAAATTTAAAGATAATGAGCTGAAAGAGGATGGAGTCCTCATGTACAAGGGAAAGTTATATGTTCCAAATTCCAAAGAGATGAAAAATATAGTGATGTAGGAAATGCACAATGTACCTTATGATGGGATCCCATGATATCAAAATTCAAATGAAGTTGTAAGAAGACAATAAATTTTTCTAGAAATGAAGAAATAGTTGTAAGGGGACCGGTTGCAAACATTTTCACAAAGTCTCTTACAAAAGAGATGGTTTCCAAACTTTGATCTCTATTAGGAGTTTAATAAGTTGTCATTAAGGGGGTATAGTTTCTAAAGCCCCCTTTCTTCTCATGTTGTGTCATCTTTGTAAATATTTTGATCCTATACCAAGTTGTTCTTAAAGGGGGATGATAAAGGTCGGCGGAGGTGGCTCGATGGTAAGGTCGTTCTTGCAATGAAGGTCAGATCTTGTGCTCAAACCCGAGCAAGGACGTGGTCTAGTCACGGAACAAAGCTTAACTGGGCCAAGCCCGCATACCTTTGCCCCAGATGGGGTGATAGTGAAGACCACCTAACGTACAGAGGGAGAGCGGAGGAGCCAGCAAGGCAGCGCGCCATGTGACCGACTCGTGCCAACAACTGCCGACTCCACTCTGCATTAAATGGATTTTACGTCAATTGCAGGGGCATTAAATTGGGCTGACTGGACCTCTATTATGCATGCTACAATGGCCTCTCCGTCTGCTTGTGTTACTCTCCCTCTCCCGTGATCCGACTCCAGTACTCCTCCTTTTCCCTGGCCTGGTTTTTCTTGCACGCTCATGGTATTCGTGACTCCCAGCCATCTCCAGGCTCTCCCCTTTGGCCTGGAACGCCATTCCCACTTACTTTGCCAAACAATGCTGCGACAACGAGGAAGACCGTGAAGGGGTTCTCCTTGGCATCCTCATCGGCCTCACACTTCGAATTCTCCTCCTGGTTCGCCCTCAACACTCTCCTCTCTGCTCCTGCTGCCTGAGGTAGAATCTGTCAATTCCTCCACCACACCTGTCTCCCGCTTTCAATGTTTGGCCTTAATTGAAACCTTGTCGAGCTTTCCCCTGCACCACCTCACTACTCCTTCAACCTCCAGAAACGTCAATCCCCCCCTCACGCCGATTTCTGGCTCTTCAAAGTCGCCCATGGGGATGCCATCTCCTACTCGGGCCGACCGAAACAAGGCGTCGACATCTTCGGACTCCAAGCTAGAATTGCAGCTGAAAGAGAACTTCACCATCCTCTACGACTTGGTCTTCGATCTCTGTCAGGGAATGGAGGAACTCCATTTTAGGATACAACTTATGGATGGGAGAATCTCAACCCTCCTCCAACTTCTTTCTACCGTCTAAGACATTTCTCCCTCCTACCCAGTAGGCGCCGCTTCAGAAGGAGTGCCCTCCTCAGCAGCCGATGACGGGAATGTCAGGAAGCAGAGTGGGAGTGTAGCAGAGTTCTTTGAGGAGCCTATTCAGTAGGAGGACACGGAAGTGTTCACAACCACCGGTCATCATGTGCACACTCTGTTGAGAGACACCGGGATAGTTGCCAACAGGGAAAAACGCACCGTGGATGATGACATGCATTGGGTAGACCGATGGACGCCTGTTGAAGAGGAGCCGTGGCCAGGTTACCTACCAGGTTACTTGCCAGACTACTTTCCAGGTGTCTAACCCCTCAAGGGATCTATTCTTTTTTAATAGCTTTCCATCTAGTAGCATCTTAGTCAGATCATCTTTTTATTTTTTAAGACTGGTAAGAACTCAATGGCTAGACTTAATCGGTTGGCTGAATTGGTTTCTCCCTTTGGAGCAGTTCAGTAATTACAACACGGATATTATTAATTTTTGTAATTATGGTCTGGTTTTTTGAAGGCCCTTATANAAAAAGGGGTGGGGGGTGGGGGGGATGATAGGATATTTAGACTCTTAGGCGTTATTTAATATCAATTTGGTCTAATGTGTCATTAGGTAAAAGTGTTTTTCTTCGTGTGTTTCTTAAGTATGAATTAATATGCATTTGTAGTTAGGTAATTTGATGGTAATGATATGTGCTCGGCATAGATTGATATGATGGCTCATATTCTTCTAGATATTAATGGGTATACTGATCTGTGTATTAACACCATATTGGTTGATAATATTTATTTTTAAAATCAGGGAGGGTCATTTGTCAATGATCGATTGTGAGAAAATTTCTTGTAAATATCTCTACGATATTTTATTTTGAATTAATAAATTGATCCAAGTGAACACGTTGGTTGGGGTTGTGGATGTTTCCCTATAGGGATTTTACATGTAAAAACATTTTAGTGTTGATATTTTATATGGTAGTGTGAATGGCTACTGAAGGTGTTCATCCTCCATTGGAATACATGTGTTGTTGAAAAGCAAGAGTATTTTCCAAGATTGGCTTGAGGTTAGGCTATCATCAACTCAGAATAAAAGAAGAATATATCACGAAGAAAACATGCAAGATAATGTATGTAAATTCTGAGTTTGTGTTAGTGTCATTTGGGATATAGAATGCACAAACCATATTCACATGCCTAATGAATGGATAGCTCAAGGTATATTTGGACAAATTTGTAATTTTTTTCTTGTATGATATACTCATGTACTCAAGGATAGAGGAGAAACATGAGAAATAGTTAAGGATGGTGCTAGAGGTATTCAGAGAGAATTAGTTGTATTTCAATTTAAGCACATCTTCTATGAAAGAAAGATCCATTACTTGAGACATATTATTTCAGAGGAGGGGATAGTAATCGATCTTGATAATATTGGGGCCATTAGAGGATGGATAGTACCAAAGAATGTTATATAGGTCATATAATTCATGGGAGTTGAAGGTCATTATAGAAGATTCATTAAATATTTTTGAAAGATTGAAAACCCAATTACTTCTTTGCAAAAGAAGGGTGTAAAATTTGAATGGACTTATGACTGTGAAGAATGTTTTTAGCAACTAAAGAATATTTTTACAAGTGAACCAATATTGAAAATTGCAGACCCAGATGAATATTTTGTTGTATGCACTGATGCATGCAAGGGTGGGTTTGGGGGAATCCTCATACAAAATGAGTATGTGATATGTTATGAGCCAAGAAAGTTGAAAGAAATTGAGAGGAAATATGATTTAGAATTTGTAGCTATCGTCCATGCATTGAAAATGTGGAGACATTATCTCATGGGTAGAAAATTTTAACTAAGAATAGAGCATAGTGCTCAGAAACATTTTTTTAGAAAACCAACACTAAATTCCAAGAAAACTAGATGGATAGAATTCGTCAATGATTGAATTTGAAACAAAGAATATAAAATGCAAAGAGAACCAAGTGGTTGATTCACTTAGCGATTGATTGCATGAGAAACATCTTATAGCCATTAGCATGTCCATGTGTAATTTAAAAAAAAATAAATTAAAGGGTGGAAATTCTAGCCAAGACTATATGCAAATAAAAGAAGCATTACAAGAAGTAAATATTTAGAAGAAATTTAAAGATAATGAGCCAAAAGAGGACGGAGTCCTCATATACAAGGGAAAGTTATATGTTCCAAATTCCAAAGAGATGAAAAATATAGTGATGTGGGAAATGCACAATGTACCTTATGATGGGATCCCATGATATCAAAATTCAAATGAAGTTGTAAGAAGACAATACATTTTTCCAGAAATCAAGAAATAGGTGTAAGGGGGGAAGTTGCAAAGATTTTCACAAAGTATCTTACAAAAGCAAATTTTTCCAAACTTTGATCTCTGTTAGGAGCTTAAGAAGTTGTAATTAAGGGGGTGTAGGTTCTAATTGCCCCTTCCTTCTAATGTTGTTTCATCTTTGTAAATATTTTGATCGTATCCCAAGTTGTTCTTAAAGGGGGATGATAGGATATTTAGACTCTTAGGAGTTATTTAAGATCAACTTGGTCTAATGTGTCATTAGGTAAAAGTGTTTTTCTTAGTGTGTTTCTTTAGTATGAATTAATATGCATTTGTAGTTAGGTAATTTGATGGTAATGATATGTTCCCGACATAGATTGATATGATGGCTCATATTCTCCTCGATATTAATGGGTATATTGATTTGTGTATTAACACCATATTGGTCCATAATATTTATTTTTAAAATCATGGAGGGTCATTTGTCGATGATCGATTGTGAGAAAATTTCTTGTAAATATCTCTACATTATTTTATTTTGAATTAATAAATTGATCCAAGTGAACACGTTGGTTGGGGCTGTGGATGTTTCCCTATAGGGGTTTTACATGTAAAAACATTTTAGTGTTGATATTTTATATGGTAGTGTGAATGGTTACTAAAGGTGTTCATCCTCCATTGGAATACATGTGTTGTTGAAAATCAAGAGTATTTTCCAAGATTGGCTTGAGGTTAGGCTATCATCAAATCAGAATAAAAGAAGAATATATCATGAAGAAAACATCCAAGATAATGTATGTAAATTCTGAGTTTGTGTTAGTGTCATTTGGGATATAGAATGGACAAACCATATTCACATGCCTAATGAATGGATTGCTCAAGGAATATTTGGACAAATTTGTAATTTTTTTCTTGGATGATATACGCATGTACTCAAGGATAGAGGAGAAACATGAGAAATAGTTAAGGATGGTGCTAGAAGTATTCAGAGAGAATTAGTTGTATTTAAATTTAAGCGCATCTTCTATGAAAGGAAGATTCATTACTTGAGACATATTATTTTAGAGGAGGGGATAGTAATTGATCTTGACAATATTGGGGCCATTAGAGGATGGATAGTACCAAAGAATGTTATATAGGTCATATAATTCATGGGAGTTGAAGGTTATTATAGAAGATTCATTAAATATTTTTGAAAGATTGAAAACCCAATTACTTCTTTGCAAAAGAAGGGTGTAAAATTTGAATGGACTTATGACTGTGAAGAATGTTTTTAACAACTAAAGAATATTTTTACAAGTGAACCAATATTGAAAATTGCAGACCCAGATGAATATTTTGTTATATGCACTGATGCATGCAAGGGTGGGTTTGGGGGAATCCTCATACAAAATGAGTATGTGATATGTTATGAGCCAAGAAAGTTGAAAGAACTTGAGAGGAAATATGATTTATAATTGGTAGCTATCGTTCATGCACTGAAAATGTGGAGACATTATCTCATGGGTAGAAAATTTTAACTAAGAATAGAGCATAGTGCTCATAAACATTTTTTTAGAAAACCAACACTAAATTCCAAGAAAACTAGATGGATAGAATTCGTCAATGATTGAATTTGAAACAAATAATATAAAATGAAAGGAGAGCCAAGTGGTTGATTCACTTAGCGATTGATTGCATGAGAAACATCTTATAGCCATTAGCATTTCCATGTGTAATTTAAAATAAAAAAAATTAAAGAGTGCAAATTCTAGTCAACACTATATGCAAATAAAAGAAGCATTACAAGAAAGCATTACAAGAAGGAAATATTTAGAAGAAATTCAAAGATAATGAGCCGAAAGAGGATGGAGTCCTCATATACAAGGGAAAGCTATATGTTGCAAATTCCAAAGAGATGAAAAATATAGTGATGTGGGAAATGCACAATGTACCTTATGATGGGATCCCATGATATCAAAATTCAAATGAAGTTGTAAGAAGACAATACATTTTTCCACAAATCAAGAAATAGGTGTAAGGGGGGAAGTTGCAAAAATTTTCACAAAGTCTCTTACAAAAGCAATTTTTTTCAAACTTTGGTCTCTATTAGGAGTTTAAGATGTTGTCATTAAGGGGGCGTAGGTTCTAATTGCCCCTTACTTCTAATGTTGTGTCATCTTTGTAAATATTTTGATCCTATCCCAAGTTGTTCTTAAAGGCGGATGATAGGATATTTAGACTCTTAGGAGTTATTTAAGATCAACTTGGTCGAATGTGTCATGAGGTAAAAATGTTTTTCTTAGTGTGTTTCTTTAGTATGAATTAATATGCATTTGTAGTTAGGTAATTTGATGTTAATGATATGTTCCCAACATATATTGATCTGATGGGTCATATTCTCCTCGATATTAATGGGTATATTGATCTTTGGATTAACACCATATTGGTCCATAATTTTTATTTTTAAAATCATGGAGCATCATCGGTCAATGATCGATTGTGAGAACATTTCTTGTAAATCTCTCTGCAATATTTTATTTTGAATTAATAAATTTATCCAAGTGAACACGTTGGTTGGGGCTGTGGATGTTTCCCTATAGGGGTTTTACATGTAAAAACATTGGTGTGTTGATATTTTATATGGTAGTGTGAATGGTTAGTAAAGGTGTTCATCCTCCATTGGAATACATGTGTTGTTGAAAAGCGAGAGTATTTTCCAAGATTGGCTTGAGGTTAGGCTATCATCAACTCATAATAAAAGAAGAATATATCACCAAGACAACATCCAAGACAATATATGGAAATTATTAGTTTGTGCTAGTGTCATTTGGGATATAGAATGCGCAAACCATATTCATGTGCCTAATGAAAGGAGTGTTCACAGAATATTTGGACAAATTTGTAATTTTTTTCTTGGACGATATACTCATGTACTCAAGGATAGAGGACACACATCAGAAAGAGTTAAGGATGGTGCTAGAAGTATTGGGAGAGAATGATTTGTATTTCAATTTAAGCGCGTCTTCTATCCAAGGAAGATTCATTACTTGAGACATATTATTTCAGAGGAGGGGATAGTAGTTGATCTTGAGAATATTAGGGCCATTAGAGGATGAATAGTACCAAAGAATGTTATATAGGTCATATAATTCATGGGAGTTGAAGGTTATTATAGAAGATCCATTAAATATTTTTGAAAGATTGAAAACCCAATTACTGCTTTGCAAAAGAAGGGTGTCAAATTTGAATGGACTTATGAGTGTGAAGAAATTTTTTAGTAACTAAAGAATATTTTTACAAGTGAACCAATATTGAAAATTGTAGACGCATATGAATATTTTTTTGTATGCACTGATGCATGCAAGGGCGGGTTTGGGGGAATCGTCATACAAAATGAGTATGTGATATGTTATGAGCCAAGAAATTTGAAAGAACTTGAGAGGAACTATGCCACAAATGATTTAGAATTGGTAACTATCATTCGTGCATTGAGAATGTTGAGACATTATCTCATGGGTAGAAAATTTGAACTAAGAATAGAGCATAATGCTCCAAAACGTTTTTTTGGAAAACCAACACTAAATTACAGGAAAACTAGATGGATAGAATTCGTCAACATTTGAATTTGAAACAAAGAATATAAAATGCAAGGAGAACCATGTGGTTGATTCACTTAGAGGTTGAGTGCATGAGAAACATATTATAGCCATTAGCATGTACATGTCTAATTTAAAAAGAAGAAATTTTAAAGGGTGCAAATTCTAGTCAACACTATATGCAAATAAAAGAAGCATTACGAGAAGTAAATATTTAGAAGAAATTTAAAGATAATGAACTGAAAGAGGATGGAGTCCTCATGTATAAGGGAAAGTTATATGTTCCAAATTCTAAAGAGATGAAAAATATAGTGATGTAGGAAATGCACAATGTACCTTATGATGGGATCCCATGATATCAAAATTCAAATGAAGTTGTAAGAAGACAATAGAATTTTCTAGAAATCAAGAAATAGGTGTAAGCGGGCCAGTTGCAAACATTTTCACAAAGTCTCTTACAAAAGTGATATTTTCCAAACTTTGATCTCTGTTAGGAGTTTAAGAAGTTGTCATTAAGGGGGTATAGGTTCTAATGCCCCCTTCCTTCTCATGTTGTGTCATATTTGGAAATATTTTGATCCTATAGCAAGTTGTTCTTAAAGGGGGATGATAAAGGTCAGCGGAGGCGGCTGGATGGTAAAGTCGTTCTTGCAACGAAGGTCATATCTTGTGCTCAAACCCGAGCAAGGACGTGGTCTAGTCGCGAAACAAAGCTTAACTAGGCCAAGCCCGCATACCTTTGACCTGGATGGATTGATAGTGCCGACCACCTAGCGTACAGAGGGAGAGCGAAAGAGCCAGCAAGGTAGTGAGTCATGTGACCAGCTCGTGCCAACAACTGCTGACTCCACTCCACATTAAATGGCTTTTACGTCGATTGTAGGGGCATTAACTTGGGGTCACCCGACCTCTATTATGCGTGGTGCAATGGCCTCTCTGCCTTCTTGTGTTACTCTCCCTCTCCCGCGAACCGACTCCAGTACTCCTCCTTTGCCCTGGCCTAGTTTTGCTTGCATGCGCATCGTGTTCGTGACTCCCGGCCATCTCTAGGCTCTCCCCTTTGTCCTGGAATGCCATTCCCACATACTTTGCCAAACAATTCCACGACAACGAGGAAGACCATGAAGGGGTTCTCCTTGGCATCCTCATTGGCCTCGCACTTCAACTTCTCCTCCTGGTTCGCCCTCAACACTCTCCTCGCTGCTCCTGCTGCCTGAGGTAGCAACTCTCAATTCCTCCACCACACCTCTCTCCCGCTTTGAGTGTTTATCCTTAATTGAAACCTTGCCAAGTTTTTTCCTGTGCCACCTCGCCACTCCTTTAACCTCTAGAAACGTCATTCCCCCCCTCGCACCGGTTGCTGGCTCTTCAAAGTTGCCCATGGGGATTCCATCTCCTACTCGGGCCCATCGAAATAAGGTGTCGACGTCTTCAGACTCCAAGGCGGATTTGCAGCCAAAAGAGAACTTCACCATCCTCTACGACTTGGTCTTCGAACTCCGTCAGGGAATGAAGGACCTCCATTTTAGGATACAGCTTATGGACAGGAGAATCTCAACCCTCCTCCAACTTCTTTCTACCGTCTAAGCCACTTCTCCCTCCTACCCAGTAGGCATGGCTTTAGAAGGAGCTCCCTCCTTAGTAGGCGATGACAGGAATGTCAGGAAGTAGAGTGGGAGTGTAGCAGAGGTCTTTACGAAGACTGTTCAGCAGGAGGACATGGAAGCGGTCACAGCCACCGGTCAGCATGTGCAGACTCTGTCGGGAGACGCTGGGACAACTGCCAATAGGGACGAATGCACCGTGGATGATGACATGCATTGGGTAGAGCGAGGGATGCCTGCTGAAGAGGAGCCATGGCCAGGTTACCTGCCAGGTTACTTGCCAGACTACTTGTCAGGTGTCTAACCCCTCAAGGGATCTATTCTTTTTTAATAGTTTCCCATCTAGTAGCATCTTAGTAAACTCATCTTTGTGTTTTTTAATACTGGTAAGAACTCAGTGGCTAGACTTAATCGGTTGGTTGAACTAGTTTCTCCCTTTGGGGCAGTTCAGTAATTACAACCTGGATATTATTAATTTTTGTAACTATGGTCTGGTTTTTTGAAGGCCCTTATATA
>JASDQU010241124.1:69643-80558 GCA_032191745.1 Picea mariana | reverse complement strand
CAAAGCATCCTTAGACATGGGATGAGAGCCTCCCCTATGTACAACACAGCTACACTCGGGCTCTCCATAGCTCAACTAGCCACAACCCCTTTCAAGTGGGCTTGGGATTCCAACCACTATGTCCCATTGACATAGCCATGCCATTTGTGGCTACTCAGGAAGATTCAACTCATGTCCAGTCTGAGGCAGATAAGGAAAACAAATTCATTGAGCACATTCAACACATCCACCAATAGGTTCATGACATCTTGGACAGAGCCAATGCTAAGTACAAGCAACGACATGATCAACATCAGGTGCCACACAATTTCCAAGTGGGTGGCAAAGTGTGGCTGCATTTGCAAAAGGAGCGCCTCACTGGACCCCACCGCAAGCTTCATCCGCTTCGATATGGGTCATACACCCTCACCAAGGCTATAGGGGAAAATTCCTTTGAGCTCATCATTCCACCATTCCTTGGTCTGCACCCAGTGTTCAATGTGGACCGCNAGAACAACTCACACCAACAGAGTTAAATCTAGACTACATGGAACAAGCCAGAACTAATCAGATCATGGATACACATATCAAGCACACCCGAAAACAAAGGATACCACTATATATACCAATATATTGAGTTGTCAAAGAGGGCCAACTCCTTCACCAAGGCAAATGGCTCACCAGGGACCAAGTTCAGCAGAAGTTTCCTCATCTCATGGAGGAACTCAACGCAATGGGAACCATTGCTTCCTAAGGGGGGAGGAATGATCCAGGTGGATATTGGTGGACACCCACCTATTCCACTTGGACCCCCACCATTGCTTCTTTCAGTTTTTCAGTTTTCGCACAGTTTACTATTTTTAGCAGTTTTTTCGGGTCCCGAACTTCCAGGGCCATTTTGAGGCCCTAAACGATGTTTTTTTGGGTATGTTGTTGTCACAAAATACTATCTAACGATGCTATTTTGTCTTTAACGTTGTATTCCTCAGATAGATCTTTCCAACGAGCTATCATACGCCTAAAACAAAGATCGTATGCAAAAGTTACGACCCCGGAAAGTTGATGCACCAACTTACCCAAACGGGGCCCACATGACTTTTGGCGCTTCATCTCCTAGGGTTAGGTTTTTGGATGTCCAGGACTTTTGGCATTCCCGTTTATTGTAAAATGGCCTTCACAGCCTCATTGTAATCATCTTCTCATGGATGCGAGTAGCAGCCACATCTCTTCTCAGAGATAAGCTACCAGAGCCCTAGCTAGTTTATTTCCATTCTGTTTGTAAGCATATTTCAATCATTTTTTATTAATGAAATGAAGTCTTATTTCTGCTGCATCTCTGTGTTTATGTGCATTTTTGTATTTCATTGTGTTCCTACATAAATCCGGATCAAAGGAACCCATAGCTTCATTTAGACCTAAGTATTTGTCCAAGTGATATCATATTGAGAAGGTGATCAAAAGGATTGATAGTAAAATCCTCAACGAGTTTGAGTAAACACCTAAGGACCTATTCTCCGAGTGGTATACAAAAATAAGAAATTTAAGTACAGACCTAAAAGTGGATACCCCACGAATTCCTTAAGAAGACCTTACTAGTACTTGGTAGCCATGTTGTGTAGACTGTATGGGGAATATGACATGAAACAATTATCCATATCCTATATGCCCCTAATATCTTATTGTGTAGATGAAGGGACATCGTTCAATTGGGAAGACATCCTATATGAGAATCTCATGTAATTTATCTCTGCAGTGAAGCAGTCCCAACCTAGAACGTTCTTGATATTTCATATGTCCTTGTACCTCCTAGAAATCATGTGCACAACTCACAAGTACCCTGATATGAGGTGGCATTGGATACCATTTGAAACTACAATTCATATATATTTTAAAGTTATTTGGGAACAAAATATCGTATGGAGTATCAAAGGATATGTGATCACTTTCTTTCTCCATTATACAATTTCATCTTATGCACCACTCCTCTATGCATGATTGATACAGCCATGGCGGTTATAAGAAGAATCAGGGTTTGGTACCATCCCATTTTCTTCCCCGATTCGTGCCCGACAAAATTGTTCTCCAAGAAGTGGTGTATCAAACCATCATACGTGGAGTTGGGGGGATATTATACTGGCTAAATAAAGCAATTTTTCCTCCATTTCCATTGTATGTAGGAAATTATTTCTTCGGAAACATTGATCAGGCTCAAGCAGAGGTAAATACCATGTTGTCCTATCACTTCGGGGAAGAGCGATACAGAATACATGATCCAAAAAATACGGTTAGAGGGAATTTCAACAAGATTGGTCTACATTGGGAAAATACCACAAATCTTTGGGAAGAGGAATAAGTACACCAGAACGTCCAGACACATGATGAATTCATATTCAATAGGCATGGTAATTTGAGAGGAAGGATCGCATAAAAATAAAAACTAAGAGAAGAAGCCATGAAGAAGGTAGAGTAAGAAGAAGCTAATTGATCTCCCCCCATATCCATCTCAAAACACTCAGGATCTGTAGAAGAAGAAGAAGAAGTACCGGTTGATAAAAAGAGGAGAGACAAAGATAAAGTATTAAAAAATAAAAATAATGCAAGAAAGAAGAAGCAAATGATGGAGGTTGATAAGGCTAGAGATAAAGTTGCAACAAAGGAAAAATATGCACTAGAGCGAGAGGCCAAATGAAAGGAACACGTAGAAAAGAAAATAGCAGCAAAGGAAGTAGTAGAACAAGAGTGAAATAAAGCTAAATAGGCAACTGACAAATATGTTGAAGAAGAAAGGTAGCAGAAAGACACAGAAGACAGAGGGGGGTACACACATCCCATGGATACAAGCATTATGAAAATGTCTATTGTTGGTGTAGAAACAGATCTATCAGGAAATGACTTAGGACTTGGGATATGGGAACAATTGCATCTGAGCGAAGTACTAGACCTAAGGAGCTTCACCTATGACAACAAGACATGGAAGATTGTGCAGGAGTAGGTGAAGAAAGTGTTAGTAACTGAAGGAGCACCTATCTCGGTTGTCACCCATGTTCCCATAATGGGTTATGTTAGAGAAGGTATTGTGGTAGGAACTACGGCTAGTGTCGCATTTATGAACGACAATTTAGACAACATAAAAATTGTGTGCTAGAAAAATGAAGAGAAAGAGGAAAGGATCAAAAAGATAGAATAAAAACTTCTGAAGGTCAAGATTGATGAAAGAATCCTTCAAAGCTTCAAAATAATCGCTGAGAAAGCTAGGAATGAGTTGAAAGGAGCCATAACTGACATGTATGCTCACCTACACCTCTTCCACGATGCAGATGCAATAATCATTGATCAAAGAAACCATATACAAATGAAGCAGAAATAGTATAACATCATTCACAAAGGCATAATCGACATAGAAAGATGGATAGAGGAAAATCCATACGCACCACCTCAACTATACTGAACACAAAAAATGAAAATAAAGATGTATTTGTATGCAGTGGATCATTTCCAACAAGTAGGACAGAGAGATGATAAGGAAGTCACCAAATCTATGGAAGTATGCTCGAGGATCCATAAATGGACACAAGAATTGATAAAAAAATAGTCAATTTCCAAATATAGATGAACTTGAGAAGAACCTTTTGTCAAAAGAACTAGTATAAAAGGTACACAACAACATAAACAAAATAAGGGAAGTAGTTTAAGTCGCCACCATAGTCTCCAAATACCTCATAGATCAACACTTGTTACAACTAGTTAATTTCCATACCATGATACATGCCTTCATGACAACACTAGTTAAGGACATGAGTACTCTAGAAGATATTGTTTCTCTAAATTACACAACTTTGGAGAAACTGAACTACATAAGGATTGAATCTCTGTATGACCAACTTGAAGTTTGGAAAAAATATCTCAGGGAAAAAAATCCATGAAGATAGGAAAAACACCTACCTTTTTTTTGTCTTTTTCTTAACCAACCTCAATTTCGTCTTATTTGTACACTTGTCACTAGGAATAAGAAGATGAACCATTTTTTGTAACCGCTTGTTCAGGAAGAAGATGAAGAGTCATAAAGGAGTTACAAAAATTTGTATAAAGGGGATTAGAATCCCATTTGAGAGGGGCTTTTGACTCTTCAAACATTGTTTATTTCTGAACTATTTTGGGAACATAGTGTCAACTAAAATTGAAGTGTTGTTTTAGAGTTTTCATGTATTATTGTTGAAACTGCTAATAAGGACAAGACCTCAGGGCCATATTTTGGAGAAGGACTTCTTTATGTTTGTATCAATGTAAGAGGTGAGTTATTTCAAGTGAATATGAATTATGTTCATATGGACTGCAAGAATTCTAGTTTGTTTATGGATTAATTCTTATGCAATCTATGATATTATACAATTTTAAGTGTTTCTTCAAATATCTTTGTGCCTTGATATTTCTAAGTTATTAATGTGTGCATTGATGCAATCTGGACTAATCTGGTTATATGCATGTGTACATGCTTATTTCTTATTCTACTTCTCTATTCCATCTATATGTGTAAGAGTTTACAAAGGATTCAATTTCATTTTCAACTCACCGATTACTTTAGTTTTCTCCTAGATAGGATAGGTTAAAGTAGAATAGTAATAGATTAGTTTGCATTTCATACATAGTCTTCATCTACATCTTTGCATTGCATATCCACTCATCATCCACCTTCATTGGTAAACAGTTCTATAACTGGAAAAAACCCTAAAAACAATATCAATGCAGTCAAGACAAATTATGGACTCGACTCATAATCCAAATGGTGCATAGTCTAGCCGGGATCGTGTACTGGGGAGTACCCCTTGCTATTGTTGAGTGAATTTAGACCTATCAATAGAATTGACACTAGAAGGAGTGCCATCTTTTATGTCTTATTTAAACAATTTACACAAGCGAAATTAGTCTTCAGGAAATAATTCCACTCCTTCTATGTTTCCTCGAATTGATTTTGAACAAAGTTACCTATGAAGACTCAAGGCCTAATTTTGGAAGTGACTCTAGCATTTTGGAAATACTCTTTGAGACTTGGTTTCGCATACCTCAAGAAGATCTCTCTAAAACTCATTGGATTACACGTGCTTACAAAAAACGTCTTGGTAATTTACCAATAAGAAACCCATGTAGAAAGGCCTAAGACAGACCCTCTTTTTTACATAAAGTCAATAGTTGATTTCATCAAAACAAGTATATAAGAAGTTCCATGACCCTTAAATCGACTTGAACATTTCCTTATCGAACCCAAAAACAAACTAGAAGTTGAGCACCCAGAAATCACTTTAGAACAAATGATGGGGGAAAGCAAAAACAATAGACAAGTTATACCTCATTGGAGAGCCCAAGGTGCTCTTAATTTGGCTAGATCGTTACATGAAATGCCTAGGTAATTTGATAAATTCCTTTCAAAATTTGATTCAGATAAATCCGGGTCCCCAGAAGACCATTTAAAAAAATTCTTCCTAGCCACTCACTTACTAAATGTCCAACATGAATACGTAGTTTGTAGGCTTTTCCATTTTACTTTTCCAAGAAAATCATCTACTTGGTATTTTATCCTACCACCTGGTTCTATAACTGAGTGGGATGATTTTGAAAGGTTGTTTATTAGGAAATTCGGGGAAAGGAAAATAGTTTCATCTTTGCACAAAGAGTTAGGGGCCATCAAGATGGACAAGAAAGAGAAGGTAAAATATTTTAACCAAAGGTTTCTCAATGTATTAATCAAATTTTCCCATATTGTAGCTCTATCTCAATCCTTGGAAATTTAATATTATACGGTAGTTTCAACTCCTTCCATAGGGGTATTTTTCAAAATGGCTAACAAAAATACTTTGGAACTTGGATTTGATGAAGCTGAAATAGTAGAAAGAGAACTCTCTTCCTATTAACATCCTTCGCATACCGAGGAAACCAAAATGAATGGAAAGAGACCCTTGTTGTTAACTAAACCAACCGAAAAGGAACCAAAGGATATCAATAATGTGGTTAAATTGGTAAATAAATTGGATAACGAAGTGGTAGATCTAAAAAGTAATGTCGATGAAGGATCATCAAATCCTTTAACTTTTCGACCATTCTTTAAGAGACAACATATTCCACCAAAACGATCCAAACAACCTCACATGGATTTCATCTTAGATAGTTTCAACAACGATAGTTTTTTCTCTTATCACCAACATATCCACCAAGAGAGAACTTTCCCTTAGTGGGTCAACTCCATGACCCTGGTGATAAATCAGTTGTTAGAAAAACAAAGCTTAAACGATGAAATCCCCACACAAGCTCTCACTGACATTACTGATGAGATTCCCATAGAATTTTCCATGCCTTTTTGGGACTGGTATCTAGAATTAGATGATGAACAGATTAAAGAAGTCTTTATCAAGGATACACTAGTTATCAAGGTTGTTGCACAAAAAAATTATAGTTTAAACAACAAAGTTCCAATTTCTAACACTCCTTTTCCCAATGAGGATGTGATTCCTCTCAGGAAAATCACTCCTCCCCATTCTCCTCCAAAACCAAATGACACAACTCAAGTGAAAATCAACAACAAAAAAAGAAAAGTCACCCTAACCAACATAGATAAACCTAGTACATCTGCCTCAACTAGGAATAACACCAAGCTTAACATGGTACCAAACAACAACAAAACTTGTGAGCCAAAATTTAAACAAACAATGAATGACTCCAATACATGTTCCCTTGACTACAATGTGATAGAAGACATGAAGAAAACAAAATAAAATATTTCCATGTTCGATATCTTTTCTTTACCACAAGAACTTGATTTCTTACACGATGCTTTTAGTCCTGATGACTCTCAGAAAAGGACAATTGTTGTTACTGAAAACATACTGTCATAAAATTATGCATAAGAGATACACAAGGTAGAAATAACAACATCCAAAAATTCCTCCAGTATAGGTTCTTTCTCAAAATATCAAGTACCACCTTTTCTTTTCACTTACAAAATTTTTAATTTCAACGTGCATAATTGTCTAGCAGACTCAGGTGCATTGTCTAACATAATGCCCTTTTCTGTATGCCAAAAATAAGCGTTGTTCTGAAAATAACAAGAATCATAATTATACATCTAGATAAGACATACATAAAGGTAAAAGGTGAAGTCAAGAATATCTTAATCAAATTATCATTTGATCCTAGGATGCACCAAATGAGAGATATCGTTGTTGTTGATATACCAAAGAGTTATGGGTTATTTTTAAGCAGAGATTAGTCGAAAAAAATTCAAGGTTACTTTTTCACCGATTGTTCTCATTTGTGGCTTCCTTACAAAGGTAAAGAAAATCAAATACACGAAAATAGTGAAGCACACAATGAGAGAATTAGAAGGAAAGAATAAATCCATAAGCTTTTCCCATTCCATCTTGGGTAATTACTTTTTTGAGACTTATTATGGATGTTATGAGACACAAACATCTAAAGTACCATCAAAATTACAATCGGAACTAGTCCTACGAATCCATAATAACGCTTTTACAATATTAATGAACTTAGGATTTAGTTCAATTAAAAAAACAAAAATTCCTAATATGTGTTCCATGTTCTTTGATGGCTCCATGACACAAGATGGAATTAGAGCATGATGCATCCTAATTGATCCTGGGCAAGGAAAAATTCTTATATCATGGCGCCTAGAGTTTTAATGCGCCAACAACATCGTGGAATATGAATCTTTAGTTAAAGGTAATAAAAAGGCCATTGATCTTAAGGTGAAATATCTTAAGGTGTTTGGTGACTCTAAGATCATCATATGACAGGTAATAAACAATATCCATTGCCTTTCTCTGCATATAAAGGAATATCAAAAAGTGTTACGGAATTTTCTTTACTCATTTGATGCATTTAATATTACTTCTTTACCTCGTGATCATAATATAGATGCATATATATTGGCCAATGCAACATCTAGATGAACGCCTCATGTGTTGGATTACTGAGAGGGGGGATGAATCAATAATAGAGCAATTTAATCCCTTTTAACCATATAATCCAAGTGTTATATAAATGAAGCATTATCATCCAATAATTGTAGAGTAAATAAGCAATGAACAAATGAAAAAACATACACATACACAGTACACTAGTGTTTTACGTGGAAACCCAAATCGGGAGAAAACCATGGAATTATTTTTTTTATATGTCTTGAAGAATTACATTCATTGGAAGCACCAACTTCCTTTGTTTTCCAGTTGCAACTGTAAAGAGGCTCCAACCCCCTATTTTCTCAGGCTACAACCTGAGGGAAGCTCTAACTCCCTAATTCTCTGGCTACAACCAGAAGGAGGCTACAACCCCCTATGTTCTTCAACTACAACTGGAAGGTGGCTACAACCACCTGTCCTTGCCGCGTCCTGCCACCCCAAAGTAGAAGTAGAATGATGGAATCACTGTCAACCTATCACTGTGAGATATACCGATGTAAACCTGTACCAATAAATCTGAACCATGCATCAACCTTGCATCAACTTGTACCTCAACTTGTACCATAAACAAGTGCATGAACCATGCACCAACCTATACCAAATAACCCGTAATAAACCTGTACCATAAACAAGTGCATCCAACCATGTACCAAGTATGTACCAATCATGTGTCAACTACTTATCAACTATGAATCATCAATATGTACCAATATTATCAACTATACACCTCATGTATGTGCCAACTCATCAACTACTTGTCTCAACAATGTACTCAACATGTACCTGTTGATGGGTGAAATTGACCGTCCATCAACTGGAAGAGCGAGTCCGGTCCAGGCTTGTCTAAATAACCCAATCCGTTTGGTGTAACTCATTCTGACGGGTTTAATGGCTTCGTTAGCCAATCTAAGAATCCTAAAAGAAATGAATAAAAGAGAGAAATAACTAACTAATTACTAAACACACACTATATATATACATATGTTCAAATGTAACTATAGTAGTTGTATTTAAGCATAAGATATACAAGTCTCGTTTATTTACATGATTTACAAGATGCAAGTTTTAATTGAAACTTACAAAAATTGATGTGAAAAATGATTTCTTCTAGGAAGCAGATAAATAAAGCACATACAAATATTTATTGTTTTTCTTTTATAAATTTAAAGAATCTTGCAAAAAAATGTTAATGAAACATGAACATGTGGATAGTCAAAGCTGAACCATACATTCTAGTTTTAATGATATGTAAATGACAGAAAAATACAAAGAAGCTATCTTGTCAATGAATTAATGAGCTGTATCCAAGCATCTGCATGAGTGGTGAACATCTAACTGCCATGTCCAAGAGAGAAATCTGCAATGAACCTTATGATTGTTCTAAATAAATTCAGAACATGTATTGGGAGCTTAGGTTTGAATGACAGAAAAGGAAACACAAACATAAACCTGTGATCTCATAAATATACATGATTATAGGAAGATAAATCTGGAAGCAATCTATGCATTTTATCATTCAATTTAAAACTCAAAGATAAATCCCATTATTTAAATCGAAGATATAATCACAACATTTGTATTTTGATGAAGCAAACGATAGATGGTATTTATAATATGAACCTCCTACACATCACAGATCATTTAATCTAAAGAGATCAGACCTGCACATGTAACGAGATTAAAAAAACATAAATAACAACATTATAAACAAAAGGCTAAAGCCAAAATTCATATATGTCATTCTATTAAGTTTTTGGAATCACTTGTCCATTCTGTAGTCCTAGAAGAATTTTTCTGGATAATAGACTTTAAAGATTGGAAAAATTAATACATAAATGATAATAATTAACCATGTATTGATAAAAAAGACTAAAGCTATTTAAATCAATGCATAATCAATTATTCAAAGAATATGAAGATATTATAATAAAAATAAAACCATTTTACTCACAGGATAAAATCCATTAAGCAACCTGGAATTCCATATTCTTCTTTGAAAATACTCGTCCATTCTCCCAAAGATTCCAGCCATCCATTACTCCATTTGAAAAGAAATAAAAATTTTACAAAAGAAAAAATATACAAAATAGAAAGGATTAAAATCCTCCTCTCCAATTCTTGGATCCCTATGGCTCTGATCTTTTTCATATATTTATAAAATGAATGAACAGTCTGGGCATCACTATTAATTTACGCCACCTGAAATTTGCCTCTAAAAGAGACCCAAATATCTCTCAAATAATCCATTTTTTTGGGAAATCTCTAAGCAAAAGGTAAATGGGTCTATTTTGGTTCTGGGTTTTCAACCGTTTCTTCAAATTCCTCACGGTTTGGCTGCAATAAGTTCTGCAAAATCGTCTATCTGATCTTGACGCCTTTCCAAATTTTATCTGTTGTTGCTCATAGAATTATTTGTAGCAATCCAAAATTATATTTTGATCAATCATATCGAATGTATTTAGATAATAAAATCAATCCATGATCAGATCCATATCAAATATTTGATAATAGAAACCTATGAAACAAAAAGAAACCTAAATTAATAACCTAAAAATTGTGAATAAAACAAAATCTAGAAAAATAAAAAATGAATTTAAACTAACTATAACTTATAAAAAAATATTGCTTATAATTTTCTTTCAAATATGATCTAGAAGCTTCAAGCTAATGGAGAAAAAATATTAATTTTGATTTTTTACAAAATCAAATAAATGATAGATAATTCTTTTTTATTTTTTATTATTATTATGAGATGAAAAAAGAATTCAATTAATTAATATTACCAAATGATTTTATGAAAATGAGAAACCAACCAAGATATTATTTGATGAAGTATTGAACACATTATTCAAAATAGTCAAACTTGCTAATGAGCAAAAGAATGAACACATAATCATAATTTAAACGAAAGTAAACATTTGATAAAAATTAATGTTTTTGTTTAAATTGAGATTTTTATGCTCGTTTCT
>JASDQU010241124.1:56146-67407 GCA_032191745.1 Picea mariana | reverse complement strand
CTAATTTCTCCATTAAATTTATTATTGAAATAATTTATTTTGTATTCACTTTTAATTATAATACACTCATTACTTCACTTTATTATATACCTTTTAAAATCTCTTAAACCACTTGGACTACTTTGACCTTTTGGGGATTCTAGATGACATATGAGGGTCCTCCAACTTCATAAGGCCGTAACTCTCAAACCGT
Organism: Picea mariana; assembly: GCA_032191745.1. Lineage (NCBI taxonomy): Eukaryota > Viridiplantae > Streptophyta > Pinopsida > Pinales > Pinaceae > Picea > Picea mariana. Next base: position 67,214 of record JASDQU010241124.1, on the reverse strand, counting down.
GAGGATCTATGTGACGTTCCACATACCACCAGAAATGGAATGACATGTAATATCCATATAGAACAGTATTATCTGAAAATATATCATAACTCATACTATTATCCATCAAACAAACTGGGCTCCATTACCCAAACTTGGGGTCTCCAACTTCTGATGGCCATAACTCTTTAACCATGAGGAGTTATGTGATGTTTCACATACCACCGAAAATGGAATGAAAAGAACTATCCATCTAGGATAGTTTTCTTGACAAATTCATTGTCCTTCATCTCATTATTCCACAATTAAGAATGGGTTATTTTACTCCGTAAAGCGTGTTCCCGTGAGGGCTTTCACCATAAGGGGACCACTTTGAAGTTCATCCATATTTACTTCTTATAAAACATGACAAGACAATAATGAGTCATCTTTACATCAAACAATATTGGGTCCATTACCCAAACCTTTGTGTTGCGGGGCTTTCTTCAACGGTTGGCATCAATGACAACCAACCTTAATCAACATCATGATGATGGTTTTTTTGTTGAAATGATGTTCAAGCCTTCCATACAAGACAACATCACAAATTGGAGAGAATTTGATAATGATGCACAAATTATAAATTTTATCACTAGTTTAGACACTTTCCAAGATGCAGTGATAGATGTTGGGACACATCAACAAGAGTTACAAACCTATCGAGAGGAGGAAAACAAGGTAAAAACCAATTATGTCCCAAAAAACATTTTAACTCTAGAGAAACTATTTGATTTACAATCAAAGTTTAGGAGGCCAACCAACCTAAAGACCAAAAGTTCTACTATCATTCACTTCTTGGTCAATATTGGAACCTATAAACAACCCAAATATGTTAATTTGGGCACCTTTTGTTCAAACACAGATAAACATGCATTCATGAAACTGTTGAAGAAGTATCGATATTTTTTTTGTTGGACTTATGATGATTTCAAAACATATGATACCCAAATAATACAACATGTTTACCCTATTAAAGAAGATATCAAGCCATTTCAACATAAGCTCAGAAATATACATCTGACTCTCAAGCCTCTTATACATAAATAATTAAAGAATCTATTAGATTCCTAAATCATCTTTAAAGTTTGAAATGCAACATGGGTTTCTAATATGGTGGCCGTAAAGAAACATTCGGGAGAAATCAAGATTTGTATAGATTTCTGCAATCTAAATCATGCTTCTCACAAGGAAAACTACCCCATTCCAGTGATGGAACAAATCCTTCAACTCATTTCGGGATCTAAGCTATTTTATCTATTAGATGAGTTTTCAGGATATAATTGAGTTCTCGTAGCAGAACCCAACAGACTAAAGACCACATTCCAAACCAAGTGGGGAATGTATTATTATAGAAGAATTCCCTTTTGCTTGATAAACACAGGAGCAATGTTTCAAATGGAAATGGATATCGCTTTTAAAGGATTAATTAGTCAAAGTGTGGTGATTTACCTTGATGATGTTATTTTCTATTCAAATAAAATGGAAGATCATCTGAAGCATCTCAAACATATATTTGAACGATGTAGGAAATATGGGATATATTTAAATCCCAAGAAAACCATATTTTCTATTTTAGAGGGAATATTATTGGGACATGTGATCTCAAAAGATAGAATTGGGATGGATCCGAAAAGGAAAAAATCCATTCTACAAATTCCCTCACCACATAGTAAAAAATCAATTAAATCATTCTTTGGAGGAATCAATTTTGTAAGAAGATTCATTCAATATTTTGTCGAAATTGTGAAGTGACTTCAAAGAATGATAAAAAAGGATGTTCAATTTAAATGGGCACTAGTGGAGAAAGAAGCATTTTAAAATATCAAAGTTTCCGTAGTTGTTCCAACGTCTCTATGGAGTCCATATATTACCAAAGATTTCCTTCTATATAAGTTTTCATCTGGTCACTCCTTGGCAGCAGTGCTCAAGCAGAAAGATGATCAAGGAGACAAGTATCATGTTGTGTTCATGAGAATTGGATTACAAAGTGTTGGACTGAACTATCCCCTAGTGGATAATCAAGTTTTTGTTGTCCACAAAGTCATCAAACAATTCATATTTTATATCCTAAAAAATCATATGAAATTCGTTGTCCCTCACCCAGAGGTCAGGTGATGTTTTGTTCAAAGAGAATTGGGAGAGTGACGAGGAACCTATAAACAACCCAAATATGTTAATTTGGGCACCTTTTGTTCAAACACGGATAAACATAAATTCATGAAATTGTTTAAGAAGTATCGAGATGTTTTTTCTTGGACTTATGATGATTTGAAAACATATGATACCCAAATATTACAACATGTGAACCCTATTAAAGAAGGTATCAAGCCATTTCAACAGAAGATAAGAAAGATACATCTGACTCTCAAGCCTCTTATACATAAATAATTAAAGAAGCTATTAGATGCCTACATCATCTTTAAAGTTCGAAATTCAACATGGGTTTCTAATATGGTTCCCGTAAGGAAAAGTTCAAGAGAAATTAGGATTTGTATATATTTCTGCAATCTAAATCATGCTTCTGACAAGAACAACTACCCCATTCCACCGATGGAACAAATCCTTCAACTTGTTTCAGGATCTAAGCTATTTTCTCTATTAGACAAGTTTTTAGAATATAATTGAGTTCTTGTAGAAGAACCCGGAAGATGAAAGACCACATTTCAAACCAAGTGGGAAATGTATGATTATAGAAAAATTCCCTTTGGCTTGATAAACGCATCAGCTATGTTTCAAATGGAAATGGATATCACTTTTAAAGGATTAATTAGTCAAAGTGTGGTGGTTTACCTTGATGATGTTATTGTCTATTCAAAAAAAAGGGAAGATCGTCTGAAGCATCTGAAACATATATTCGAACAATGTAGGAAATATGGGATATATTTAAATCCCAAGAAAACCATCTTTTCTATTTTAGAGGGAATATTATTGGGACATGTGATCTCAAAAGATAGAATTGGGATGGATCCGGAAAGGAAAAAATCCATTCTACAAATTCCCTCACCACATAGTAAAAAATCAATGAAATCATTCTTTGGAGGAATCAATTTTGTAAGAAGATTCATTCCATATTTTGTCGAAATTGTGAAGTCACTTAAAATAATGATAAAAAAGGACGTTCAATTTAAATGGACACTAGTGGAGAAAGAATCATTTTAAAATAACTAAGTTATCGTAGTTGTTGTAACGTCTCTATGGATTCCATATTTTACTAAAGATTTCCTTCTATATATGTTTTCATCTAGTCAGTCCATGGCAGCAGTGCTCACGCAGAAATATGAGCAAGGAGACGAGTATCATGTCATTTTCATGAGAACTGGATTACAAGGTGTTGGACTGAACTATCCCTCAGTGGATAAGCAAGTTTTTGTTTTCCATAAAATCATCAAACAATTCATACTTTATATCCTAAAAAATCATAATAAATTTGTTTTCCCTCACCTAGAGGTCAAATCACTTTTTATTCAAAGAGAACTGGGAGAGTGATGAGGAAATTGGATGAAAAATTACAAGAATCTGACCTTGAATTTAAACCATCCAATATCATGAAAGGTCAAGGATCATCCAAATTACTAGGAAATGGTACCAATGATGAAGAACAAGAGGAGGACGGGTGGAAAGATGAACCAATGATGTATACTCAAAATGTTCCATATGTCACAACCATTCAAGGGTAACTATAATGACCTCAAATATTACTTGCAACATGATACATCCCCCAGTTACCTTAATGCTAAGCATAAGAGAGCACTCTGGTCGAATTCTATGTAATATCAATTATTGCATGGTGTTCTATTTACAAAGAGCTATGATGGGGTGTTAATCAGAAGCCTTGAGAAACAAGATGTTGATAAGGTCCTGAAGGACATGCATGATGGACTTGTTGGCAACAATTTTTCGGGAGACACATTTTCTCACAAAATGTGGAGAGCTGGGTATTATTGGCCCATATTGTTCAAATATTCCCATGCATATTCAAGAATATGTGAAGCATGTCAGAAGGTTGCAGGAAGAGAACAAAAATATTCTACTCCACTTCAACCTATTTCTATTGAAGAACCCTTTGAACAATGGGGTTTGGACATCATTGGTGAGATTAATAAACATTCCTCCAAACAACACATGTATATTATGACCGCTACCATTTATTTTAGACGATGGATTGAAGCAGTACCACTGGTGAAAGTAAATGAAGAGGTAGTACTTAGTTTTATTAAAAAAAACAACATTACAAGGTTCAAAGTTCCTAATTCTCTAGTGTTTGATAATGCAACTTATTTTTCATCTTGCAAATTATCTGAGTTTTCATTAGAGAAAGGGGTTATTTTGAAGTATTCTGCCAATTATTACCCTCAGGGAAATGGCTTAGCGGAATCCACAAACAAGAAAATAATATGTATCCTCAAGCGAACTATGGTTGATCACCAGAGAAATTGGCACAACGCTTTATCAAATTCCCTCTGGGATGATCGTGTCACTCCTAAGGCCACCATAGGAAATTCTCTATATTTCCTTGTTTACAGGAAATAAGCCGTCTTACCCCCAAATATTTACCTTCCTTCCCCGCAAATCACCTAGCAATCCCAATAAAGAGAGTTCCTTGTCATTCAATGATGCATCAATACCTTACTAAGTTTAGAAGAGAGTCACACTAAATACAAAAGAAAGTTTGAATCTCACCAACAGATCGTGAAACGTTGTTTTGATAAAAAATATTCTAGTGAGAAAGAATTCCAAGTTGGGGACTTAGTTGTCAAATGGGACAAGTCACACGAAGATAAAGGGAAATATTCAAAGTTCCAACAACTTTGGCTTGGTCCTTATGTTACAAAACCTTCAGGGGGAAGTTGATTCCCTCCCTGTTAATGGCCAAATCCTCAAACATTACATCAACTAGTCTTTGAGGCTTCTTTAACTTGTACATAAACAAAAAATTTCCTCTGTTTGGTTTTGCCGTGTTTTTGGATTTTTTTTCTTTTCTTTCATGTTTTTTCCCAGTATGTTTTGATTATATATTTTTTTATCCTTCTTGAGAGTTTTTACCCCGATTTTGAGTTCCCTATAACTTATCCCTGGTCATATGTTTCAATTGTAACACATCTGGTGTAGATATCCTAACATTTGTGTGATATGGTGTTAAATAGACATATCTCCCAAGGCATGTAAGCCCCATTGTGTACTATCCCAAGTCATATCTGGTGGAGGAACATAGCGCATCAATACACAAGGACAATGTAGAGAAACATAGAAACAAGAGACTTAACTTAAGAACAAACTGCTATGTTATATGAGTTAAAATGAAAATGTTTTAGAAGAGATGTCTGTAGTATTCTAGGACTCATAACTCGAGAATTTTTCTCATCTACAATGAAGTCACCAAATCTCACTATCACAGGTTCCACCCCTAGTGCCTTTAAACAACAACTGGAATCCATCCCATTCACTTCTCTCTCTAAGAAAAATAGAATAAAGTTTTATAAAAGGTAAAAGATTGGGGGAAATTCTTTCCAGATCACATGGGACATGAAAATATCTTTTTCAATGCTATGGATTCTCACTGGTAGTGACACAAGGCTTGTTACACCAGGGTGACTCTGTCATGGCTATGGACGCTCACTAGAAGCAGAGCAACACCAAATAAATGCACTTTGACTTGAATTATCAACATTCTTGACATTTCATTCCTATTGTACTTCCTATACCTCCTCCTCTAGTCATTTATCATATTAATAAGAATCAATTTGATAGGAATATGGTCAATGGAAGAGTCTCAACTATATTTATGTCATCTCAGTTCTTTTAGAATCCAAGCTATCATAAATACCCTTTCTCTCTTATTATTTTTCATAATGAGTGCACCCCTTCATAAAATATGCGTGGAAATCATCTTACAAATATGCAAGGCTTCGCCCAGTGTGTCTTCATTTGTTGTGACGAGAACTACAACCCTACATTTTCCCTTATTTGCATTTTCATAGTCTTTAGAAAATGGAGCTCCTCATTTTTTAAGTTTGAAAGAACTTTTCTTTGGCCTCTCTTTACCTCTAGTTTATTAGAGAGATCTCGTTCACCTTAAGAAATCATGTGTAGAAGGAAGTACTTGATTTTTTTTTATTTTTGAGAAAGTTAGAAGAAATCGACAAAGTTAGTTCTAACTCCTCCGATGTGAATTGAAGGAGTTATATTTAACTCCTTGGATTCACATTGGAAGAGTTTCTATATTTATCGTCGATGACCTTACCTATCTCATAATTTGATACTAAATCTTCTGATGTGAATAAAAGGAGTTGGTTCCAACTCCTTCGATTCACATCAGAGGAGTTTCCTCCAATTTTTTCGATGGCATCGAAATACTTTGACTCAAGTTCTTTGATGTTCATCAAATAACTTTCTCTCAAGTCCTATGACCTTAATTCTGTCACCAACTCAACATTTAATGCTCAAACCCTGATTTCTATTTATACTTGAACAGTCTGTGCTTTCCATTGTTCTTCTAAGAAGTTGAGGTAAGAGGAGTTTTCTTAAGACCCACAACGCTCCAAATCGTTAATTGCAATCTCACGACTTGTCACAGCCTTCCACATGACATTAGGTCAAGAGGTACGGGCATATTTATTTTCTTTCTAGAGTTAGGGTGTTCTTCTTGATTAATTTCCTTTCATACTTCATTTTCTTTCCTTTCTCACACCGACCCACTTGGTTTTCCCACTACTATATCATGAGTTCTCTCTCCAATTAGAATATACAAAAACATTGTTTACCCTCACGCTTTAACCATAATAGTGCCTTTATGGCCTACATAGATGTTGAGCCAACATTTATAGCCAACCCTAATGACAATAAAACACCAAACAAAACCCCAACCCTGGCATGAGAGTCATGTTCAAGTCCCTAAGTCCAATCAAAACCTCATCATCTCTACAACATTTCCATTGGGATTGATCTTGGTAACTCCTATGATGCCATCAAAGGAGTTATAAGAAACTCCTATGACCTTACATCTCTCATTCAAGTCACTTAACCATAACTCCCCAGATCATATCGAATAAGTTCCTGCAACTCCTTCAATATGATAGGAAGAGTTTAAACTAACTACGTTGATTTTCATAAGACTTCAGGAGAACAAACAATAACTCCTCCAATGTATTATCAAAGAATTTAGAATTAACTCCTCTAATGTACATTAGAGGATTTTTTCGTAGCCTTTCTTATTGAAATCAATTCAAACAAATTTTCACATGCCTTAGAACACTTAGCATGAACTCCTTCTATTTGCATTGGAGGAGTTAATCTCTAGACCTCCGATTTTTTTTTAAGCTCAGTTTTCACCCGTTACTCCTAAAATTTTCACTAAGCTTCTCAAGCGTTTATACCATCGCTATGAAATTCTCAAATGATATCTCTCTTTATATAAATGGTCCCATGGTTCCTATGGTATTTCAAACTTGTTAGTTTCATTGAATTGTATTTTATATCCTGATATGTGCATCAAACTCATTTTTTATGGCAGGTTCAAGCATATCACCTCGAAAGAAAAATGCAAGAAAGGTATCCAGAGTCAAGGCCTCTCGTAGTGGAAACAAGAAGAAGGTGATCCAAAACTCCTTAGAGCCACATATGATGATATGCTAGGGATGCTATAGAAGGATAGAGAAACATTGTAATGGGGAGAAACCTATCATATGTTCAAAAAATTTAATTTCTCCTTCAAAGTTGAAGATCGAGATGAGATTCAAGTGTTGAAGAATATAATAAAATCAGGTATCTTAAGAGAAACAACACACCCAACAATATTTCCCTATGCATATTCTATCACATTTATTATGAAGAACACTAACATAAGCAACAAATATGTCTGCAACGCAAGGAAGGAACCCATAACTTCATTTAGTCCCAAGTATGTGGCAAGGTGCTATCATATTGAGAAGGGGATCAAAAGGCTAGATAGTAAACTCCTCGGTGAGTTTGAGTACACAGCTAAGGACTTGTTCCCAAAGTGGTATACGGAAGATAATTAATTAAATACAGACCTAAAAGTGGATACCCCACGAGTTCCTTAAGAAGACCCTACCAATACTTGGTATCCATGTTGTGCATATTATATGGGGAATCTGACATGACACAATTCTCCCTATCCTATATGCCCCTAATATATTACTGCATAGACGAAGGGACATCATTAAATTGGGAAGACATCCGATCCAAGAATCTCATTTTAGCTAACTTTTAACTAAAGCAAGCCCAACATTGAATGTTCTCGAGCTTTCATATGTCCTTGTACCTCATGGACATCATGTGCTTACCTCACATGTACCATGATATGGGGAGGAGTTGTCTACAATCTGACCCTTCAATTCATATATATTGTAAAGAGGCTCTGGGAACACAAACATAATATGGAGTATCAAAGGATATGAGAGCACTTTTTGTCTCAATTATATGAGTTCATATTTTGCACCACTCCTCTTTGCATGAATGATAAAGCCATGGAAATTATAAGGAGAATCGACTATTGGTACCTCATGGAGAACAATACTTATATAAGAATATATGGTGCAATTAAACAACCCCATTTTCTTCCTTGGTTTGTTCCCAATAATCTTCTGCTCTAGGAAGTGGAATATTAGACCATCATACACGAAGTTGGGGGGATGTTATACCAGCTAAATAAAGCAATTTGGCCTCCAATTCCATTGTATGTAAAGAAGAAGGCATAGCAAGAAGAAACTGAGTGATCTTCCCCCATTTCCATCTCAACACACTCAGGATATGCAAAAGAAGAAGAAGAAGAAGAAGTACCAGTTGATAAAATTAGGAGAGATAAAGAGAAGGTCTTAAAAAAGAAAAATGACGCGGGAAAGAAGAAGAAAAATATTGAGGCCGACAAGGCCAAAGCTAAAGTTGAAGTGGAGGAAAAATATGCAATAGTTTGAGAGGCCAAATGAAAGGAACGAGCAACAAAGGAAATAGTAGCAAAAGTAGCAGCAAAACAAGCAAAAAATAAAGCTAAAGAGGAAGTCATCAAAGCTGCTGAAGAAGAAAGGAAGCAGAAATACACGGAAGACAGAGGGCAGGACATACATCCCATGGAAATAGACATTCTAGAAACCTCTATCACTGGTGTAGAAACATATATATCATGAAATAACTTAGTACATGGGCTTTGGGAACCATTTTAGCTGAGCAAAGTACTATACCTAAGGAGCTTCACCTATGACATCAAGACAGGAAGGATTGTGTAGTAGTAGGTAACGAAAGTGTCGGTAACCGAAGCATCACCTATCTCAGTTATCACCCATGTTCTCATAATGAGAGATGTTAGAGAATATCCTACGAAAACCACTACATCCGGCTCTATGTTTATGAATGCCAAGGTACACAACATATAAATATTTTTCTAGCAAAATGAAGAGAAAAAGGAAAGGATCAAAGAGTTGGAAGGAAAAATTCAGTAGGTCAAGATTGATGAAAGAATCCTTAAAAGATTCAAAATCAACGCTAATAAAGTCAGGAACAAGTTGGAAGCATACATCATTGACATCTACGCTCACCTACACCTCTTCCAAGATGCATTTGCAATAATAATTTATCAAAACAACTGGATACAGATGAAGCCTACACACTATAACATCATTCACAAAGGCATAATTGACATAGACAGGTGGATAGAGTAAAACCCAGACACACATCCTGAGCTATACTGACTGTCAAAAACAAAAATAAAGAAAGATTTATATGCACTGGATTATTTCCAGCAAGTAGGACAAAGAGTTGATAAGGAAGTCACCAAATATATGGCAGTATGCTTGAGTATCCATAAAGAGACTCTATGGAATTTGGTTAGATCTTGAGGCTATAAATAGTAGACCCATTGAGTCATTATCATCATGGTGATCAAGCGATCGAGTTGATATCATTTGGAGATATCAAGATCCAATATGCATTGTGATGCTCTGATCACAGTGAGATTTTATTAAGTGTTGTAACGATGTCTCTAGAAACCACCTTTGTCTTTGAATTTTTTTTTTCCCTTCGACTATCTATAGTATTGTATTTTATGTTTCATGTCATGTTCGACCTTATTCCCCAACATGGTATCAGAGCCAATGGTTTAAAACATTGACATGTTATCTACACACCTTAATGAATTAGATCTATTGTATGATTCAATTTGGGCTAGTGGTTTGTTTATTGGAAACTTTGAAAATATAATAAGTTATTTCCATCGAAGATGTTGGAGAAATTTCTATTTTCGACACACTAGTTCCGTGGGAGTTAACTGAATAGCTCTATTTTAGACTTTATATTTTATATCATCACTATTATGCTATTATGTATGCATGCATTCTGCTATTATGGAATAATATGTCCTATATATGAGTGTATTCCACTCATTCATTATATCATATTGATCATTATCTATGTATCAATCATCATCACATTAGAGTAGTGTGAATATATTTTCTCATTCTCCCATATTGAATCTATCTTCCTTTCTTGATAATATTTGTTTGTACTTTCTTTATCTAGATCTCGTGTGCAGGTTTCGATGAAACATTGACATTGTATCATAATTACATTTCTTGGAGCAAGCTAGACAAGCCAAAGATTAAGGAAAATCGGAGTTTTGGTGAGAAAAATTCATGGTCGTACCTTTCGGCAGTGATTTCTCCCAAAATATTATTTTTTTGAGGAAATAGATTCAAGGAGAAGTAAATTGACCCATTCTGCAAGGGTTTTAAACCGTTTGGCGAGATTCCTAATTGTTTTCTCAGAAGGTAAGTCGGAAGATCACCTCCTGAAATTGATATGAATCCATGGTCATACATTTCTGCAGTGATTTCTCCCAAAATATTAACTTTTTTAGGAAACAAATCGCCTGAGAAGTAAATTGACCCATTATGCAGGTGGGTTTTCAACCATTTGGAGATATTCCTCATCGTTTTCTCATAAAGTAAGTCGGAATATAGTCTCATGAAATTGATATGAATTTTCACTTAAAGTGCCCTTTCTGCAGTGTTTTCTTAGTTTTTCACTTGTAGTTTGAGAG
>JASDQU010241124.1:30923-45114 GCA_032191745.1 Picea mariana | reverse complement strand
ATCTTCAAATTTTAAAATTCTGCTCTATGTCATTGAAGCTTGACCTGCTTAACTTTTGGATTACCTTCTTAGATATTCCTGAGTTTGTCCCATACCTCGTTAGTAATGTTGCATCCCATCACTTTGCTAGCAATGGTTGGTGCCAATGCTGCTAGAATAACATGTATGGCTTTTGAATTACAACTCATAAGATTCTTCTCATTTGTATTGGTTGGAGCATTATTTGGGATTACATAGCCATTTACAACTGAGTACCAAATTTCTACTCCCAAAGACATTAGGTAATTTTTCACTCTATCACTCCAGTATGGATAATTTCTTCCATCAAATTTTTGAATCCCATTTGAAATGTGCTCATGGTCATCCATCGCTGCTCAGGATTTTCCTTCCAGTGGTTAAACTATTCTTAAGGCATCCTGCTCTGATACCAATTGTTGATACTGAGAGGGGGGTGAATCAGTATCAAGTACAATTTAAAACCTTTTTCAACTTATAATTAACCATTCAACTATATCCAATGACAAATGAACAATAGTATAAGAGTTACACCAATACACCACAATACACCATGCACAATATATGAAAAATAATCAATAGTTATTGTTCAAGGGAAGTAATGACATCCAAAGGTAGCTACAACTTCCAAATGTAAAGGGAGGGATAAACCTCCAAGAGGAAGATAAAATCCTCCAATATCAAGAGAGATTTGAACTGTCCATCCTTGCCCCTTCCTTCCACTCGAGAATAAATGAAAGATAATAAAACTTTACATTAAATCATCACCATCAACCAATCATCACATAGAATCTGATAATGCTTCCTGAGACTTCTTCAATTTATGCAATTCTTCAATTCTTGGAGTACTCTGATCCTGTAGATAATATTATTCAATGTCTTCTCTGAAACTCCTCCAATTTTCACTCCTTGAATCCTCCCCAAAAAGAGGTTATAGAAAGAATGGTAGACTTTATTCAATTCTGGTCTATTTAGAAGACCCAACTTGTACAACATGCCTTGCGATCAATATTTAACATCCGATTCAAAAAATCACACACAAGAAACTAGATTTTGTACTCTTGCCAATGGATGTGGTCCCACTTCATTTGGATTCTATATGAATAATTTATGATTGTTGTACCCGAAACACCTGTTTATTGACTAGCTTCAGGACTGGTCAAAAACCCTATCTTCCACAGAGTGTATCTCCATGATTTTAGCGAATCAAGAGCTGAAATTTTTGCCAGAGGTACCTTGATATGTCTTCTCAATACCATAGAGATTTAACGATATGACTCATTCTATAAAATTTTTTATAGCAAAAACGGTAAGATGACCTGAAAATAACATACCTTAGAACACATCACCAAAAGACTTCATCCTCCCTTGAAATCCGGCCTTCTTTTACTTCGTATTCCCTTTGAAATTCAACTTGTATCAAATGAATGTATAATGATGTTTATTTATACCATTTATGTCACTTCCTTTTAACATTAAGGCCGACCTGACACTTTGTTATTTTGTAATTCTTTTCTTTAATTATCTTGAGGGCCTACATGTGCAATTCACTTTGTCATCTTCAAAAATTCATTTGTCCTCAACCATGAGGATCCACGTGACGTGCCACATACCAACAGAAACAACATGATGTATACTATACATCCATGGGTGTTGTATCTTCATGTTCATTTTCCTTCATGTCCAAATACCTTCATCAATATTGCAGTCCAAAACCCATGACTAGGGTTGACATCAATGACAACAACCAATCTTCCAACAATCTCCCCCTTGGTCATTGATGGAAACACTCATGCTCCCCCTATCATCATGATCCCAATTTCTCTCCCCCTTTGATATCAATTGCAAAGGTTAGGGATTCTCCCCCTGAGTTTAATGGCAAAAGGTAACCTTCTTCTTTGGGGCTACTCCCCCTCAACATGTGGCACTCAATAATACTTCATCCTTATTTTTGGTCTTTGGGAATTTTTCTTCCTTGGAATCATTTTGTGTGGCTTCTGTCTTCTCTCTCTTCTTCATGTCTAGGATGTATATGTTGTTCGGTCTTATTGTTGCAGTTGCAACCAATCTTCTCGAGTTATTTTCTCTAATTTTACATTTTCGGGAGTCAAACATTAGAGTGTATCCTTGATCACATATTTTGCTGAAAATGAGGAGATTATGCTTCAGATCTTCAACCAATAGGACTTTTCTTGCTTTTACATTTTCACTTCCAAGATTTATAGTTCATTTTCCAAGTATTTTGGTAGATGAGTCATCTCCAAATGCAACATTTCCACCTCTTTTCTTCAAGCTAAGAAATTTTCCTTGATCTCCGGTCATATGAGATGAGCACCCACTGTCTATGAACCATTCATCTTCTTCTTTGCATTCTTCAGTGACCAATGCTATTCGACAATTTTCATTTTGTGGAATTTCTTTCCTTTTCCATGTTGTAGTTGGTATGCAAACATTTGACATACGATTATCTTCCTTCATCTCTCTACAATATTGTGCTTTGTGACCAAGATTATTGCACTTGTAACATACAATATTTTCATCCATTAATGGGTCAAATGGATTATAATTTATGTTGACAGTTCTACAAACATTTCCATATCTACTATTTTCACCATTCATGTAGCTTTCATAGTTATTCCTTTCATTGATTCTACAATTGAATGCCTTGTGTCCAAAATTTCCACAAGTATATCAATGTCCAAGAAAGAAATGTTGATACCTGGGCGTAAGTGATCTTCTTTGTGGTGTGGTACATTTGTGTTCACGATCTATTCTTCTTTAGTTTCCTTCATAATGATTTCTTTCATACGTGATGGGAGAGGATCTTCTTGATGTCTCATTCCTTCTGAATTCTAGTTTTCTATCTTGTTGTTCAACTTGTTCTGGAGTGTTGGTTTCATCATTTTCAACTTCCTTCTCTTGTTTTTTTGTCTTCAAACTGTCATTGTATCCTAGTCCTGTCTTGTCGTTTGGATATCTTTGATTGCTAAGGATCTCATGTAATTTTTCAGTTCTTTTTTCGAACTTCTTCAACTTTTTTGTTGTCAATAGTAGCTCCCCTTTTGTGTGATCCAATTCTTCTTTCAATTTCTCATAATCTTCTAATTGTTCCTTCAATATGTTAATGGTCTCTTCAAGCTTGTAATTATCTTCTTCACAACTACTCAATTCACCTTTTAGTATTATGTTTGTGTTTCTAAGCTTGCTATTTTCAATTTCAACATGCTTTAACTTTTCAAGATTCTCATCTTCTTGTTCACTCTTTGCATTGTCTTTGTATCCCCAAAAGGAATCAAGGTTGGTTTCTTCATCTAAACCTTCTTCACAAATGATTTCTTCTTTTTTAGAATTATTATGATCATCATCGTAGGTTTCTTGGGTTATGAAGAGGACTTCTCCTCCATCATTATCTTCTTCATCACTCTCATCTGAGGAGATGTCATCATCCTTGGAGTAGAAGCTCTTTTTATTGTTGAGACTTCTCTTTTTATAGTAATAGTTTTCAACAATATGTCCTATTCTATCACAATTAAATCATTTGAGAGGAGACTTACCTTTGTATCTTCCACTTCCTTTCTGGAAACTTCTTACGAAATTTGCTATTTCTTCATCAAGGTCATTATCCTTGTCTTTTGTCTTCTTTATGGCTTTAAAGGCTGCTTCATTGTTTGTCTGGTCACTTTCTATACTTTCTCTCATTTAATATGCCATAAGAGTCCCATGTAATTCATCCATTTTCATTTTGGTCAAGTCCCTAGTTTCTTCAATGGCGGAGACCTTAGTATCATACTTCAAGAGAAGTGATCTCAACACTTTTTGTACAACCAAGGATTCATCGATCTCTTCACCTAATCTTTTGATAGCATTAACAACTTCATAAAATCTAAGAAGATAGGTTGCAATATCTTCCTTTTCATTCATCTTCAAATTTTCAAATTCTTCTCTATGTCGTTGAAGCTTGACCTACTTAACTTTTGGATCACCTTCGTAGATATTCTTGAGTTTTTCCCATACCTCTTATCAGTGTTTCATCCCATCACTTTGCTAGAAATGGTTGGTGCCAATGCTACTAGAATAACATGTCTAGCTTTTGAATTACAACTCATAAGCTTATGCTCATTTGGATCGGTTGGAGCATTATTTGGGATTACATAGCCATTTACAACTGAGTACCAAATGTCTACTCCCAAAGACATTAGGTAAGTTTTCACTCTATCACTCCAGTATGCATAATTTCTTCCATCAAATTTTTGAATCCCATTTGAAATGTACTCATGGTCATCCATCTCTACTAAGGATTTTCCTTCTAGTGGTTAAACTGTTCTGAACGCAACATGCTCTGATACCAATTGTTGATACTGAGAGGGGGGTGAATCAGTATCAAGTACAATTTAAAAACTTTTTCAACTTATAATTAAACCATTCAACTATATCCAATGACAAATGAACAATAGTATAAGAGTTACACCAATACACCACAATACACCATGCACAATATATGAGAAATAATCAATAGTTATTGTTCAAGGGAAGTAATGACTTCCAAAGGTAGCTACAACTTCCAAATGTAAAGGGAGGGATAAACCTCCAAGAGGAAGATAGAATCCTCCAATATCAAAAAAGATTTGAACTCTCCATCCTTGCTCCTTTCTTCCACCCAAGAATATATGAAAGATAATAAAACTTTACATTAAATCATNAAGATAGAATCCTCCAATATCAAAAAATATTTGAACTCTCCATCCTTGCTCCTTTCTTCCACCCAAGAATATATGAAAGATAATAAAACTTTACATTAAATCATCACCATCAACCAATCATCACATAGAACCTGATAATGCTTCCTGAGACTTCTTCAATTTTTGCAATCATTCAATTCGTGGAGTACTCCAATCTTGTAGATA
Source organism: Picea mariana (assembly GCA_032191745.1). Lineage (NCBI taxonomy): Eukaryota > Viridiplantae > Streptophyta > Pinopsida > Pinales > Pinaceae > Picea > Picea mariana. The sequence continues at coordinate 40,195 of JASDQU010241124.1, read as the reverse complement.
ATATTATTCAATGTACTCTCTAAAACTCCTCCAATTTTCACTCCTTGAATCCTCCCCAAAAAGAGGTTATAGAAAGAATGGTAGACTTTATTCAATTCTGGTCTATTCAGAAGACCCAACTTGTACAACATGCCCCGTGCTCAATATTTAACATTCGATTCTGAAACTCACACACAAGAAACTAAAGTCCATACTATTTCCAATGGAGGTTGTCCCACTTCATTTTGATTTTGTATGTATAAGTTATGATTGTTGTACCCGGAACACCTGTTTATTGACTAGCATCAACACTAGTCACAATCTCTATCTTCCATAGAGTGTATCTCCATAATTATAGCGAATCAAGAGCTGAAATTTTTTCCAAAGGTACCTTGATATGTCTTCTCAATACCATAGCGATTTCACCATCTGAATCATTCTAGAAAAAAAATTATAGCAAAAATGGTAAGATGACCTGAAAATAACATACCCTAGAACACATCACCAAAAGACTTCATCCTCCCTTGAAATCCGACCTTCTTTTACTTCTTATTCCATCTGAAATTAGACTTGTATCAAATGAATGTATAATGATGTTTATTTATACCATTTATGTCACTTCTTTTTAACATTAGGGCCAACCTGACACTTTCTTATTTTGTAATTATTTTCTTTACTTATCTTCAAGGCCTATATGTAAAATTCACTTTGTCATCTTCAAAAATTCATTTCTCCTCAACCATGAGGATCCACGTGACATGCCACATACCACCAGAAACAACATGATGTATACTATACATCCATGGGTGTTGTATCTTCATGTGCATTTTCCTTCATGTCCAAATACCTTCATCAATCTTGGGGTACAAAACCCATGATTAGGGTTGACATCAATGACAACAATCAATCTTCCAACATTCTACCCAGATGAGATTGCAATATAAATGAATCCATTAGAGTTGATCCTGGGGATGTTTCTTTTAGATGAAAAACCTGAAATCATAAGAAACATGTCATTGTTTCCTTCATTATTTTTTTACTTGAAACTTTTGATCCTAGTTTCTTCTCAAACATTGAAGGATGAACTGAATGGGAGCATGCTATGCAAAAATAAATTTATTCTTTGAAGAAGAATCACACTTGGGACTTAGCTCCCCGACCGCAAGTAAAGGACATTGTGAAGTGTTGATTTGTCTACAGGACCAAATTTACCTGTGAAGGTGTTGTTGAGAAACATAAATAATGCATACTTATGAATGAATTTGCTCAACAAGAATGCATTTAATACATTGAAACCTTCTCCCCTGTCACAAAGATGAAATATATCAACTAATTATTTCCTTTGTTGTTCATTTTGGATGGAAAACCCATCAGATGGATGTGAAGAGTGATTTTGTTCATGGATATGTTGATGTTGGTAGCATTGGATAGGTATTTCCACAGAAGTCGTAGTGTGTAGACATGTGGAAGTCATCCCAAGCCTTATTCCTTGAGATTTTACTTTAATTGAAAGAATTATTAAAGTGATTTAATTAATAAATTAATTGAATTAATTGAGTTATTTAATGAAATGATAAAAATATATTGCATTTAATGTTAGCCATTAATATCAAGTGAGGCGATAAGTAATCTCAACCGTCAATCAATTTGGAGATTAGGGTTAGGTCATAACTTAATATTATAAAAGAAAGGTTAGGGTGAAGGAGAGGACACTTGAAAAACTTTATAACACTTGTTTGTGAGACATGGTTTGATCACAAAGGATTTCAATTCAAATAGATCTTGGATAGGTGGGGAAGGAGTTCCATCTAGAGATAAAGTCAAGGAGAAGAGAGAAGAGAGGCAACCACTAGTGGGTTTCAACAAATTGAAGTCATGGTAAAGGGTCAAGCCATATGGATTTTGTAATTGTATATTCATTGAGTTCATGTATGTGGTCTTCAGTGGAGACATGTATGTATACATGATTTTATTTAAGGAAAGGCATGTACACCTTGAAAAGCATGCTAGATCTAGGTCATACAATAGATCAAACTTTTCCAGGTTTGTTTGTAGTTGAATTTCTCTCAGTGGACCACTACCTATATTATAGGATCCATTCTATTATCATAATAAAATCATCTTAGTATTGGTTTTCCATCCAAGGTTTTTCTAGGGCTATCTACTTGGAAATATTGGTGTTTGTGTGTGCATTGTTTTTTTTCCAGTATTTCTTCCACTAGATTTGTTTGAGTTTAATATTTCAGCAGTGTATTTTAGTTTTGTGAGTTGCTAACTTGATTTGCAGTAAGGAAATCAATAGGTAACAATACACCTAGGTGTTGGAGTAAGTATTTCAAAAGGAGGCCTATCTAAAGAAATTTTCATAGAATAACCACTTGGTTTTGTGACATATTCTAACTTGGTTTGTCAACTCAAGAAGTCACTTTATGGTTTGAAGTAGGATCCATGAGCCTGGTATGATAATATATATAGTTTATTTCTTCAACTTGGTTTCAAATGTTTTGAATCCAATCACATCTTGTATTTCCTCCATACCAATGGAGACATGTCAATTGTTGTTTTTTTTATGTATATGACCTCCTCATTACTGGAAATAATAATGATCTCATCCCTAGATTGAAGAAAAAACTTGTTGACTCCTTTGACATGAGAGATATTGGTACTATGCATTATTCTATGGGTCAATTATTACCACTATGTGATGGATTTTTCATTTCTCGGTCCAAATATGTGATGGATCTGTTGACATGTTTTAAGATGGCTAATTAGAAGCCTTGTGCTACTCTTTTTTCAATTTAGAATAAAGCTTACCAAAACATGTCAAACACCCGCATTTGATGCTACACTTTATCGACAATCGGTTGGTAGTCTTATTTATCTTACTCATAGTCGATCAAGAATTTACTTTGATGTTAGTGTAGTTTCTTGGTGTTAAGTTTTTACTGTTTTTATCAGGTTATTTCCAAATTACATGAGAATTCAATGCATTTCCAAAAAGACAATATAAAGAGGATAATTGAAAGAAACACAATCACAAGGTATACAACATTTTATCCCAGGAAATCCTCATGGGGGAGAAAACCCTACAAAAACTTCCTCAATAATATATTTCCAATACAATGCCAAGACTAAGACAAAAGCACTAAAGAAAGACCAAGACCTAGCATGTGCCTCTCTTCTCCTTCGTCATACTTCTCCCTACAACTACAACTGCCTTCAAGATATGCGCACTAGATAAGTGAGTGAGTATGTGTGTGTAAATGAGACACCAACCTCACATATAAATACAAGTGTGAGATGGATCTAGGGTTGTGTCTCTTCACTTGGTTGATCCGACTTCTCCTAGAAGTGGCTAAAACCACTTTATAATTACTAGGGGCTAAATTTACAAATACCACTATACAAATATAATTTGACCAATCCACAAAAGGGGATTTTATTTTATACAAGACCCGACTTGATCAAACCACAAAAGGGGATTTGATCTATAAAATAAAAACTCAAATATAATTAGAATATTCTTCAAAGTTAAAATATTTCAACACTCTCCCTTAATGAGAAGGGTATTCTATTGACATGAATCAATACAAAATCATCAAGAGAAGGAGAGGGAAACATCGTCATCAACATATGGAACACTCACTGACACATCTATAAATCATCAAACTTTTTTTTCATCATCAATATCATCATTGTTTACAACATGGAGTTGGATTAACATCATCATCATCATCATCATCATGAAAATGATACATCAAAATCAATATCACGAAGCTAGAACAACAACATCATCAACAAAATGAGTCTGGAACATCATCAACAACAACACAAAGCTAGAATAACATCATCAAAAACAACATGGGGCTAGAACATCATCATCAACATGTGGCAACATATTGAGGAAGGTGCCTCAACAACAACATTTGTCGTACTCTCACAAACCATCCTTACCAGATGTTTGGGATCTATCACGGAATCATAAGATTCCATAGGATATAAAATCCTAACAATCTACCACATGGTACTTTGATATACCATCCTTACTAGACCTTCGGGATATGCCCAAAAATCATACGATTCCCTATGATATAAAATCTTAACTGAGATACCACTACTAACCACTGCTGATATATACATGGATAGGCAGTATTACAAACCATCCTTACCATACCTTTAGGATCTTCCCAGGGATGATCAATCCCCTAGGATATAAAATCTTAATGGAACTATCTGTTGTTGGTCATAATACCATATGTTCATTAGGATCACTCCCTCTTTCGAGGGAGTTCCTTTCAGACTACACCAAGCTTGTCTCGGAAGTACTCAAAATTCACACAAGACAAAGTCTTGTTCAACACATCTGCAACCTGCTCATCTGTGCCAACATATTGGAGCTTTACAGCTCCCCTCTGCACCATATCAAAAATGTAGTGGTACCATATCTCTATGTTCTTATACTTATCATGCAACACTGGGTTCTTCGTCATCTTTATATAGCTCTAGTTATCACATAGAATCATGGTGGCTTACATCTCCATATCGAGCAGAACTGTCAACAACTTTCGAATCCATATAGCTTCATAACTAAGGGAACATATTGCAATGTACTCTTCTTCTGCTATGCTGAGAGAAATACTATATTGCTTCCTCCTTTCCCATGAAGTCATGGTTGACCCCAAACTGAAACAACATCCTAAAGTTATATTTTTGTCTGAAGCACTTACAACCCAATCTGAATCAATATAACCATACAGTCTGAAGTCATGATCTCTAGTATAATAGAGACCATATCCCAACATACCCTTAAGGTATCTCATCAGATGATTTTCAGCTACAAGGTGAACATGTTTGGGCTCCACCAGATACTGACTTAAGGTGTTCACAACAAAATATATATATGGCCTGGTATTCATCATATACATCAAAGATCCAATAATATGTTTATATAGAGTAGCATCAACCAACTCTGATGAAGTATCAGCCAGGAGCTTAAAATTTGTCTCCATGGGTGTTTTCATGGTTTTACATTCCAACATGTCAAATATCTTCAATATCTCAACTACATACTTTCCTTGGTTAATGAATATATTCTCTAGGCTCTACCAAACTTCAAGACCTAAGAAATAATGCATCAAGCTTAGGTTTTTTATCTCAAACTCTGCAACGAGTGTCTTCTTGCAATATGTGATGAGATTTTCTTATCCTGTCAAGAATAAATCATCCACATATAGTAGCAATATAATTGGATCATCATTCATAACCTTTAAGTATAGGTTAGGATCATATTTACTCTTGGTAAATCCCAAGATTTATAGGAAACTATCAATTATTACATACCAAGATCAAGGACCTTGCTTCAACCCGTACAGAGCTTTCTTCAACCTGAAGACACGAGTATTTCTATCTTCAACTTCAAACCCTTGTGGTTGTTCTATATATACTTCTTCTTCAATAACACCATTTAAGAAAGTTTTTTTCAAATCCATTTGGTGCAAATTCCACTTAATTTTGGTTGCAAGAGATATGATCATTCTAATAGACGTGTATCTGGCTATAGGAACAAATTTTTCATATTCAATAACTTCCTTTTGAGAAAATCTAAGAGCCACAAATATTGCCTTATGTTTTTCAATACTTCTGTCTACTGCATATTTTATTTTGTATATCCACTTGGAATATACAACATCTTTGTTCTTTGGTCTGGGAACTACTTCCCATACATCATTCTTCATAATGAAATAATATTCTTTTGTCATGGCATCCATCCATTATTTCTTTTGAATGGATTTCTCAAATAAACTAGGTTCCTTTTCTACAAGACCATACATCAAAGCCATATAGTTGGAGAATGGCTTAGGTTTATTTCATTGTCTCATGGTTCCTTCTCGGGCACCATACTTCTCTGCATATTGAATACGTTATTTCACCTAAGATAGATTTCTCTTGTGACAAATCGTCATACAGGGAGGTTCTTGAGATTCTATAATATCATGATCTTCTAGAATCTCATCATCGGGGGTAACTGCAACTTCCTTTACAGGTTCTACAACTTTGGGAGCTACATGTTCTTCTTCATATACTTCTTCAGGCTGGCATTTCCTTGATATTTTGAGTTCTTCATCTTCATCAAAGGTTACATCTCTGTTGATATAAATAGGATGGTAACCTGGTATGTAAATTTTGAATTCCTTAGAGACCTCACAGTATCCAACAAATATTCCCTTCTTTCCTAAAGGATCCAACTTAGTTCTCTTTTCTTTTGGAATGTGTACAAATACTGGAAAACCAAATATTTTGAGATGGCTTACTTATGGATTCTTTCTAGTGAATAATTCTTCGACAGTTTTGAATCCAAGTGCACTATGGGATAATCTGTTTTGTATATATATTTTTGTTCTTGTGGATTCATCCCATAAGTGCACTGGAAGATCTTGATCGTGAATTATATTATTTATTGCTTATATAATTTATTTATTCTTTCTCTCTACTACACCATTTAGTTTAGGATTATAGGGACTGGTGAGGTCCCTCTTAATCTCGACAGCTTTGAAAAAGATTCCAAATTCATTTGAAGTGTACTCTCCTCCATTGTCTAACCTGAGTATCTTGATTTTCCTTTCGAAGAGGTTTTCTACCAAGGCTTTGAATTCCTTGAACTTTCCAAGTACTTCATTTTTTTACTTCAATAAATAAACCCAAGTCTTACGAGAGTAATCATCAATAAAATATACATAGTATACATACCCAATTAAAGAGTTTGATGGCATTGGACCGCATACATTTGAGTGGACAAGTTCCATAATTCCTTGTTCTTTACTGTCGGTCTTTGGAAAAGTATCCTTTATGTTATTTCCTTGTGCACATCCTTTGCATACACCTTCATGATCAACCTTTAGTTATGGTAAACCTATAACTACCTTTCTTACATATGATAAGGCTTTGTAGTTTATGTGAGCTAGTATTGTATGCCAAAGTTCACAAGGAATTTCAGTAGAGTGAGTCAAATCCACAACTAAGTGACCCTTTAACTTGTACAAACTACCATCTTCTATTCCATTTACAACTGCATCTTCTATAGTTTTTACTTTACACCACATAAGAAATTCATTATCTATGAATGCAACCCTGAAACCTTTCTTATCTGGAGATGAAATAGAAAGTAAGTTCTTTTTCAAACATGGTACATAGAGTACATCCTTCATTCTCATCGGAGTTCCTTAATCAATTTTGTAGGTGGCTACTCCCATTCCTTTGATTGGGTACTGCTAATCATCTCCCACTGAAACTTTATAGGGGGGTTTCTTCTCTATAATTATCGAGTGATTTTTCTTCTTACTTGTCATGTGCTTAGAGGCACCACTATCTATGAGACAAGTATCATCTCTAGGTTTTACAGATCCTGAGAGAGCGAAAAAATAAAAAATTATTCTTCAATCTCTTCTTTAGCTAAATTTTTGGGTGGTTCATCATCTTCGGATGCATGGGAATGATGTATTTTTTTATTTCTTTTCTTGTATTATTCCCTTTTGGTAGGACAATTCTTAGCAATGTGTCCCATATTATCACAATGATAACACTGGTAGGAGGAGAGTTTTTTTTTCCTTCTTTTACCTTTATGATATTTAAGGAATCTCTTCGAAGATTTGGACTCTTTATGAAAGTGAGTCTCCTTTTGAAAATGAGACTTTCCCTTTCCACCCTTAGCATGAGAAGCTAGGGATTTATCTTCATCTCTTAATAGCATGACTTCTCGATTGGCCACTCTTACTTCTTTTTTAACACATTCTTCCCATAAACTATCAAATTGGAGTTTCTTTTTTCTTGCACAAATAGTTCACATGAAGGGATCCCAAGGTATTATGAGACCATCAAGAGTTTTCATCATGATTTCATCTTCATCTATGTTGTCTCCAATTTCCTCTAATTTTTCCTTGAATTGAGAACCACTAGAGAAATAGTCTTGAATTGTTTCTCCTTTTTGCATCTTTGTATTCTTGAGTTGGGTTCTCAAGTTCATATTCTAGTTGATGTTCTTTACTTCATACATTCTGGTTAGCGCATCAAACATATCTTTTGGTGTATTCTTATAATACACTTAAGGAATCAAGTGGTCTTCAATGGAATCTGTAATTATTCTTTTATCCTTAATCATATCCTTCTTGTACTTCTCTTTGGTTGCATTTTCTTCAGGTTCCGGTACATTTTCTTTTATGAATTTTTCAAGGCCATTCTCTTCAAGAATGAGTCCAATTGTATACTTCTAGGAACAAAAATTTTCCACACCTTTTAACTTGTCAAGAATCTTGTTGCTTGCAAACATCTTGACTTGGAGATAAGAAAATGAATAGAAAATCAAAGTGCTAAAAAAAATGAAACTGATCTTACCAAGAGATGTCCTGGGTTGAGGCGAGTTTGTTGGAGCTGACTGTTTTTTAAAAATCCAATTTTTACCCCCTGAAACTAGACTTGTGCACTTTTGGAATGGTACCAGTCAAAATTGGGGTTTGAATTTCTAGAGAATCCAACCACTGAAAAAGTTCGCTCAAGCTGTCAAAAGTTGTGTTAGGGCAAGGTGCACTTCCCAAGGTGGTTTTTGGTCAAAAATTCCTCTTCACTAAAAATCCCTAATTTTCTTGTACCAAATAGTGACGTCTAGATACCTAGTGAAAGATACTCTATTCAGTCAAGCTCTGATACCATGTTAAGTTTTTTTCTATTGTTATTAGGTTATTTCCAAATTACATTAGCATTCAATGCATTTCAAAAACAACAGTATAAAGAGGATCATTGAAAGAAACACAATCAAAAGGTACACAACATTTTATCCTGGGAAACCCTCATGGGGGAGAAAACACAACAACAACTTTCTCAATAATAGACTTTCAATACAATACCAAGGCTAAGACGAAAACACCAAAGACAGACCAAGACCAAGCATGCACCTCTCTTCTCCTTCGCTAGACTTCTTCCTGCAACTACAACTACCTTCAATATATGTGCACCAAATGAGTGAGTGAGTGAGTGTGTGTAAATGAGACACCAACCTCACATATAAATACAAGTGTGAGATGGTGCTAGGGTTGTGTCTCTTCACTTGGTTGAGTCGACTTCTCCTAGAAGTGGCTAAAACCACTTTATAATTACTAGGGGAAGACTTTACAAATAACATTATACAAATACATTTTGACCAATCCACAAAAGGGGATTTGATATTATACAAGACCCGACTTGATAAATCCACAAAACTGAATTTGATCTATAAAATAATAACTCAAATATAATTAGAATAT